>JAHHZJ010007468.1:0-14537 GCA_021437245.1 Aegilops speltoides | reverse complement strand
TAGGATGAAGAGAGACATTGCTCAATATGTTGCTAATCGCGACGCGTGCGTAAATGCGTGTAAGCAGAGCATCAACGGCTGTTGGCACCCTTCAACCCTTAGCTATTCCTCGAATGGAAATGGGATAAAATCAGTATGGATTTCATCACTGGTTTTCCCAGGACCAAGAGGGGGAATAATGCTATCTTTGTCGTTATCGACCGCCTTTCCAAAGTGGCCCATTTCTTACCTGTTCGTGAGAGTATAACCGCTAGTCAGCTAGCAGACTTGTACATCTCCCGAATAGTATCTCTTCATGGTGTTCCATTGGAAATAAACTCGGATCGAGGAAGTCTCTTCACCTCTCGATTTTGGGAAAGTTTCCAAAACGCTATGGGAACCCATCTTTCCTTTAGCACTGCTTTTCACCCTCAATCAAGTGGTCAAGTAGAACGCGTCAACCAAATCCTAGAAGACATGCTTCGAGCTTCTGTTATCTCATTCGGAATGGATTGGGAGAAATGCCTTCCATTTGCCGAATTTGCTTATAACAACAGCTATCAATCTAGCTTGGGCAAAGCACCTTTTGAAGTTCTCTATGGACGAAGGTGTCGAACACCTCTTAACCGGTCGTAAACCGGGAAAGACAATTCTTTGGTCCGGATATGATCCAGAAGCGTAAGAGCAAGTTCGCATCGCTCGTGAAAAGTTGAAAACAGCCCAATCTCGCCAAAAGAGTCAATATGACCGAAAACATAAGGCTATGACTTACGAGATTGACGAGAAGGCTTACCTTCGGGTTACTCCTCCAAGGGAACCCATCGCTTTGGTATCAAAGGCAAATTGGCTCCTCGCTACATTGGACCCTTTCGCATTCTTGCCAAACGAGGAGAAGTTGCCTACCAATTGAACTACCTCCGATCTCTCCAAAGTCCACGACGCCTTCCACGCTTCTCAACTCAGCGTTGCTTCTCGGATCCTATCCGTGGAGTGGACCACTAAACGCTTGATCTTCAAGATAATCTCACATATCGAGAATATCCCGCTCAGATTCTCGATCAAGCGAGCGCACCACTCGACGGCATAATATCAAGTTTCTCAAGGTTCAATGGTCGCACCATTCTGAGAAGGAAGCTACTTGGGAAAGGGAGGATCGTCTACGACTTGAGTACCCCGCCCTCTTTCCGGAGGAACCTAAATCTCGGGACGAGATTCTTTTGAGTGGGGGTGAGTTGTCACACCCTAGCTAGTTCATGCATTAGAATGTTGCATCATGTCTATTTTCTTCAACAGAAACTTGAAATGGGATTGCCAGAACCCCCAGCCCCCTCTGAAAACAACTAGGGTTTACTAAAAATATTTTCGATGAACCTGAAATGCCCTTCTAAAATGTCCATCATTTTTGTCTTGGTCCAGAAGCTTTGCCAAAAGTGGTGCACATTTTCCTAGGTCATCCTAAGGTCATTGAATTAAATCATAGCTATTTGGATTTGAGCATTTAAAATTTATAAAATATTTCAAATGTCCAAATATCTCCAAACTAAAATGTTTCATGTTGGAAATAATCCAACAATGGACTAGGATTAGTTTGGTGAATTTTAGAATCTTTCTGGTATTTTAAATAACTCAACAAAGCTGCGAAAAATAGAAAAGAAAAAGTAGCGTAAAAACTTACTGGCGCCGCTTAGCCGCCCACTGGCCGCCCAGCCCGCCACCACGCCAGCCGAAGCTGCTTGGCTTGCCAGCAGCAGCCAAGGTGCTCGGCGGCGGCACCGCAGCTCGCCACGCAGCTGCTCGCCGCCTACCGCCTCTCGCGCCGCTCCATCGCCTTGATGAGCTCCACGTCGCGCTCGAACCCCCAGACACCCCCTCTCCTCCCTGGTTCGTCTCCCTCGCTCCCCTACGCCATGGCCGACGCCACCGCCGCCGCACCACCGTCGTAGCCGCGCCCTCCGTCGACCCCACGCCGCGCCACCGTGTCCAGACGCTTCGCCGTCGTCGACTCCTTCGAGCTAGCCGAGCCTCGAAGCGCCACGCGTGCTCAAGACGCCGCACTAAGCTTCGCCGAGTCCGCCGCCGCCGAGATCCCCTTCAACGCCGCCGCCGCTGCAGCTCGTCCCCGACCACGCCGTCGCACACGTTCGCGTCGCCGTGAGCCTAGCTACTTCCCGACCTCTCTCTCTCGCTCCGTGCACCACAGCGCGCCACGAGATCGCCGCGACGCACCGCCGCGGACCTCGCCGCCGACGCGTTCTCCGCCACACTCGGCCTCTCACCCTGTCCAACAAGTTCACCACGTCGCGCTGGTGCTAACCACGCACCCCACGCACCTCACCGCACACCACAGCACGAGTTCGTTTTCACCCGAGCTCCGGTGGCCGCCAAAGTCGCCGCCGGCGCCTACTCCGGCCACCCCGAGCCCAACGGACTCCGCCAAGAGCTGCGGTTTGTCCTCAGCTGCACTCCGGTGGCCTCCGCGCCCCATTTGGTGGCCGGAACGGCCAAAAGCACTATCGCCGCCGCGTCGGGCTCGCCGGCGGCTAAACGCCGGTGGGTTTGACCCCCCCTGGGTCTATGACATGTGGGTCCAGCCCCACTAATTAATCTAGTTTAGTTTAATTAAATTCTAAATAAACTAACCCCACTGACACGCGGGACCCACTGGTCAGTTTGACCTGACCAGCCCGTTGACCCCCTGACGTCATCATGACGCAGTGCTGACGCAATATTTAAATTACTGGAATTATTTTTACACAGGAAATTCCAGAAAATGTTTCAAACTTCAAAAATTCATATAAAATCAACCATAGCTCCAAATGAAACAAATTATATATGAAAAATGATCAGAAAAATCCAATCTATCCATCTGTACTGGTTTCATGCATGTTTACAGAAGCTAACCCACTGTTTATCACAGAACAAGTTTAAGCACTTTAAATGATCATATATGAGTTTGAATTTTGAATCTTTGGTTCAAATTGGTTCAAACCCATCTGATCTTAGTTGCATTAGCCCAAAGCACTCATTTTGCCATGTCTCATTGCATGCATCATGTTGTTGCATATTGTCTGGTAATGCTTGTGTATCGGTGTTCTGCGGCGAGTTCTCGCCTCGAGGAGTACCGTGATAACCCCGACGAAGAGCAATACCGTGCAACGACCCGTCGAGCAAGCAACCAACCATTTGATCATATCGATAAAATCCCATGTTCTTGCTCCTGCTCTCGCATCTGCATTAAGACAACGCGATTCAAACTGCTGTGTGTGCTGCGGTAGTTGAACCCATTTCCTCTGCATGACCTGTCATTGCCACAAGAATTAGATGAAACCCACTAGCATGTGTAGGAGTTGATTGAGCCATGTGATTGTGTTGTTCCTACCTTGCTATGCCTGCTATGCTTAGAGTCGTGTCGTGTCCGGTTCATCGGGTGATGGCTAGAGTGAAATGATCGAGTCAAGACGAGGGTAAGGTGTTGAACACGATTTGGTAAAGGTATCGATGAAAGGCCATGTAGGAGTACATGGTGGGTTGTTTCATTGAGGCCGCCATTAAGCAATCGAGATCTGTATGTGTGATTTAAGATTCAGCTACTACCATGCATTGGGCCCAAACCAATGGACCCTCTCGACTTCTTATTCACCATAGTCTTCGGTCCAGAGTTGCAAGTAGTTTCGGTGTTTGTAGCCTCTTCGAGGCCGTGGACAGCGCCGACCGTAGGGGTGGGCTGTGATGCGGTAGGTACGCGTGGCGGGTGTACGGATGCCCGCTTGGTATCTCGGGAACCTTGTTCACATCGCTTGGGGCTGTGAGCGAGACTTGGCCGAACTCCTCATAGATGGAACCCAAATAGGCGATAAACCCGACTAGAGGCTTAGGTGTCTAGGTAGGTCGTGGCCGACACCCACGCTGGGCTTCGCTTGAAGGTTGCCGAGTACATGTCGTAAACGGCGATAAGTGGTGAGAGCGTGTATGAAGAAGTACACCCTGCAGGTTAACACCATCTATTCGAATAGCGCCGTCATGTAAAGGACTACTTGGTTGCCTATACAGTTCATAGACAAGTAAATGGATACTACTAAAAGCCTCAAGATAAGCGTGAGTGCCGAGGATGGCTTCCCCGTAGGAAGACGGGGTTGGATCCTCGGTGGTGTATTGAAGTGATGAGTAGTGGACTCGAGTGCGCAAAACTATTTCAAGTTGGTGTCTCGTAGGATAGTTTAGCCATGAGTCAAAGCTGGCTTGCTGCAATAACCCCACCAACCCTTCTTGATAATATGCATGTATGTAGGGTCTGATGTAAGTCTTGCTGAGTACCTTTGTACTCATGTTGCTTTAATTTACATTTTTCGAAGATGCCTCAAACCCTTCCGACGGGTTCTTCGTGACGCTGACATCGATTTAGTAGACTAAGGCCCGTGGTGATCCCGAGCAAGAAAAGGACCGTGTAGTTTAGCTAGGCTTACCCAAGCCTCTTTTATTTTACTAGTTGTCGTACTCAGACAAAACACTTCATTGTGGCTTGTATGCTTGTATGACTTGTATGAGGGTCGTGTGACCCGTGCTTGAGTGTATGATATGAATGGCTCTCTCGAGCCTTTAAATAAAGTACTTGTGTCGTAGAGTCATGTTGTGATGCCTTGTTGTATTTGCACATATCGAGCATATTGTGTGTATGATTGAAATGCTTGGTATGTGTGGGATCCGACTATCTAGTTGTTTATCTTTAGTAGCCTCTCTTACGGAAATGTCTCCTAGTGTCTCCACCGAGCCATGGTAGCTTGCTACTTGCTCCGGAACACTTAGGCTGGCCGGCATGTGTCCTTCTTCGTTCTGTGTCCGTTCTTCGGGAAATGTCACGCATTGAGTACCGAGTCCTGCTAGCCAGTGGCTACAGCCCGAACTTACTTGCGATGGCCGACACGCTCGATGCCGGGTCATGGATGCTCGTCCTCGTAAGTCTGTGCCACTTTGGGTTTACGACTAGTCATGTCGGCCCGGGCTCCTTTTCATATGGATGCTAGCGACACTATAATATACGTGTGCCAAAAGGCGCAAACGGTCCCGGGCCAAGGTAAGGCGACACCCGTTGGGTTACCGTGCGTGAGGCCGCAAAGTGATATGATGTGTTACAGGCTAGATCGATGTGACATTGAGTCGGGGTCCTGACATAAACCTTAGGTCATCCACTTGAGGGAAATTTGCTACTGTCCTACAAACCTCTGCACTTGGAGGCCCAACAATGTCTACAAGGAGAAGGTTGCATAGTAGACATCAGTAACCAAGTTGGACATAGCACCCCTCTGACCAAACCAGTTGCTTTGAGTTTCTTGATTTCCTCGGCAAAGAACTGCTGCCGCTCTAAAGCTTGCTTTTTGACCTTCTGCTCTACGGGCCAAGCATGAGAGCATACAACAAGGTGGTGTTCGATTAACTTCCTGGGAACATCGGGGATGTCAGAGGGTTTCCAAGAAAGCATCAACATTCGCCCAAAGGAAGGCAATGAGCGCGCTTTCCTATTTGTCACCAAGGGCGGCGCCGATGATGGATGTGCCATCAAGGCCATCCTATCTTGTTGGGACCTTTTTTTACAGTAGGTGAAGCAACCTTGGTGAAAGCACAAGTGCTCCCTGGGTGATTTTGGTAATTAATGTCAAGATATCCCTTGTTGGACTAATATTTCTACCTAGAATATTTCAGATAAGTTCAACATTGGAGTGACAGGACAAGAGGATGTGGAACCCCTTCAAGATGCTAAGGACAAACATTGGTAGAAGCTCAAGACTCTACATTTTCATTTTAGTGATCGAAGATCACATTGAGTCCATAGGAAAGACAATACTATTAAAAGGGGATGAGGTGTTGCTTAATGACTTGCTTGCTCAAAGTGCTTAGTGATATGCTCCAAACCCCTCAACCACTTTCTCATATCCACATATGTCCTAAACCTAAAAGTCAAACTCGGTCCCACCGGTTTGATCTATCCGGCGCCATCGAGTTCATCTGAAATAGCCACTGCCACAAACCCTAATCAGTTTGGTCTCACCGATGGGGTCTCGGTCTCACCGAGATGGGCTTGCAAACTCCCTGTTGCATGTTGCAATAATTTCGGTCCCACCAGAATATGCAATTGGTCCCATCGAGTTTGCTTGACCAATTCTCTGTTTGCTTATTACCAAAATCGGTCTCAACGAGTTTGTGTAATTGATCAAACCGAGTTGAAGTTTTACCCTAACCCTTGCACATCAGTCACACCGAGTTGACCTTGTCAGTCCCACCGAAAGCTCTAACATTCACATTTTGACCTGAATTGGTCTGACCAAGTTTCACCATTCCATCTCACCGAGTTTGGGAATCTGTGTGTAGTGGCTAGATTTTGTGTGGAGGCTATATATACCGCTCCATCCACTTTTCATTCATGGAGAGATCCATCAAAATGTGCCTACACTTCCATCATTCATTTTCTGAGGGAGAACCACCTACTCATGTGTTGAGACCAAGACATTCCATTCCAACCACAAGAATCTTGATCTCTAGCCTTCCCCAAGTTGCTTTCCACTCAAATCATCTTTCACCATTGCCAAATCTGTGAGAGAGAGTTGAGTGTTGGGGAGACTATCATTTGAAGCACAAGAGCATGGATTTCATCATCAACACACCATCTATTACCTTTTGGAGAGTGGTGTCTCCTAGATTGGTTAGGTGTCACTTGGGAGCCTCCGTCAAGATTGTGGAGTTGAACCAAGAAGTTTGTAAGGGCAAGGAGATCGCCTACTTCGTGAATATCTACCCAAGTGAGGCAAGTTCTTCATGGGCGATGGCCATGGTGGGATAGACAAGGTTGCATCTTCGTGGACCCTTCATGGGTGGAGCCCTCCATGGACTCACACAACCATTACCCTTCGTGGGTTGAAGTCTCCACCAATGTGGATGTACGATAGCACCACCTATCGGAACCACGCCAAAAATCTTCGTGTCTCCAATTGCATTTGCACACTCCAGTCCCATCCCTTTACTTTCTTGCAAGTTGCATGCTTTACTTTCCGCTGCTCATATACTCTTTGCATGCTTGCTTGAATAGTATTGTGAATGTTTAAAATTGTGCTAATTTTCCAACCTCAACTTGAAAAACTTAAAAACTGCTATCTTTACTTATTGAGGGTCTAATCACCCCCCCTATAGACACCTCTTCTCTATCTTTCAATGGTATCAGAGCATTAGTCTCCATTGCTTTGGTTTAATCACCATTGGAGGAAGATGGATGAGTCTACGATTGGGAGTATTAGACGTATAGTGCCTGTGCTTGATGGAAAGTTCTATAGTGAGTGGAAAAATGAGATGCTTGGAATTTTTCATGAATATCACTTGAACAAGTACATTACTACTCCTTGTGAACCCCTTGTTGACCCCTTGCATCCTACCCTTGATGAGTCTCTTGACATGATTCACAATCTTAGAACTATCAATCTTATCAATAGTGGTTTGCCTAGAAATTTGATTAGTCACTTGCCAACTCTTGATTGTGCTTATACTAGATGGAGATTTCTCGAGGAACGATTTATAGACTATTCCTTGAAAAACTTAGATGAGATTCTTCATAAGTCTATTGCTTTGAATAAAATGAATCCCAGTGATCCTAAGTTTGGAGATTGTTTATTTGAGCTTCGTGACCTTATGCATGCTAAAGGAGATGTTGGAATCATCAGCAATATTATTTCCAAAGCCACTAGAATTCATAGAGATGAACATTGTCAAAATCATATATCTAATGAATACTCTCTCTAGGAAATGATCATTTGCAAGATGATGTTGAACATGGATACTATGATGAGGATGATGATAGTGACTTTGATCTTGAAGAGTCTGTGAGACACTTTGGTCTTATGGCTAACCTTCGCAACTACATGGCTGGAGAAAAGGAATGGTCCTCGATAGTGGATGTACCGATCACATGACCGGAGACAAGGATATGTTTCGTGAGCTTGCTGAAAACGACGGCCCTCGAAAGTATGTCACTTTTGGTGATAACTCAAAGAGTAAGGTGGTTGGCCTCGGTAAGGTGGCCATCTCACATGACAGCTCCATATAAAATGTTATGCTCGTTGAATCTCTTGGCTATAATTTACTTTCTGTATCTAGACTAGCTGACTTTGGTTTCAATGTCCTATTTACTGAAGTAGATTGCCAAGTGTTTTGAAGAAATAATCATAAAATGGTCTTTACCGGTATACGTAGAGGTGATCTATACATTGTTGATTTCACTAAAAAGGCTCAACCTAGAACTTGCTTAATTGCTAAATCTTCTAAAGGTTGGTTGTGGCATAGACAGTTAGGTCATGTGGGCATGCAAAATCTTGACAAGCTTATTAAAGGTGATCATATGCTTGGAGTTAAAGATGTCATATTTGACAAGGATAGACTTTGTAGTGCCTTCTGTCGGTGTCAAAACCGGCGGATCTCGGGTAGGGGGTCCCGAACTATGCGTCTAGGCGGATGGTAACAGGAGACGAGGGACACGATGTTTTTACCCAGGTTCGGGCCCTCTCGATGGAGGTAAAACCCTACGTCTTGCTTGATTAATATTGATGATATGGGTAGTAGAAGAGTAGATCTACCACGACATCAAGGAGGCTAAACCCTAAAGCTAGCCTATGGTATGATTGTTGTAATGTATGTTGTATCCTACGGACTAAAGCCCTCCGGTTTATATAGACACCGGAGGAGGCTAGGGTTACACAGAGTTGGTTACAATGGTAGGAGATCTACATATCCATATTTCCAAGCTTGCCTTCCACGCCAAGGAAAGTCCCATCCGGACACGGGACGAAGTCTTTAATCTTGTATCTTCATAGTCTTGGAGTCCGGCGGATGATGTTAGTCCGGCTGTCCGGACACCCCCTAGTCCAGGACTCTCACCTGCCAAGTAGGAAAACAGGTTGGAGGAAGCAACCCCATGAAGAACATCATGACCACAAGGAGACCGCTAGAGCTACTTCACATGGATCTTTTCGGTCCCAATGCCTACAAGAGTCTCGGTGGTAACTCGTTTGGACTAGTCATTGTTGATAATTTTTCAAGATTTACGTGGGTGTTCTTTCTTGATGATAAATCGTAGGTCCAAAAGATCTTCAAAAACTTTGCTAGGAAGGCCCAAAACCAATTTGAAGTGAAGATCAAGAAGGTTTGCAGCGACAACGGAACGGAGTTCAAGAATGCCAATCTGGACACCTTTCTTGACGAAGAAGGGATATCACATGAGTTCTTGGCTACGTACACACCTCAACAAAATGGAGTTGTTGAGAGGAAGAACCAGACGCTCATCAAAATGGCGAGAACGATGCTTGATGAGTATAAGATGCCAAAGCACTTTTGGACAGAAGCAGTTGAGACAGGTTGTCATGCAAGGAATCGTCTATATCTTCACAAGCTACTCGGCAATACGGCATACGAGCTTCTCACTGATAACAAACCCCAAGTTGGATATTTTTGGGTATTCGTCTCAAAGTGCTACATTCTTGATAAGCATCGTCGTTCAAAATTCGCTCATAAATCTCATGAAGGTTTCCTACTAGGTTATGTCTCAAACTCTCACACTTATCGTGTCTACAACAATTTCACCCAAAAGGTTGAAGAGATGGTAGATGTGAAGTTTGATGAATCTAACGGCTCGCAAGTAGAGCAATTGCCAATTGATTTAGGTGACAAAGATCCTTCAGAAGCAATCCAAGACTTGTCTATTGGCAAGATTCGTCCAATTGAGGTGAAGGAGAGTACCTCATCCGTCCAAGTGGAATCCTCAACTTCACCACAAGGTGAACCACAAGTTGACTTGGAGGCATCCATGAGTGGGACACATCAAGACGATGAGAACGAGGATGTACAACAAGATGAACCTTGACGACCTCCCTCTCCACGTCCATGGGAGAACAACAACGCCAACAATAACAAAGAAAGACAAGAGGAAGAACAAGAAAATGAAGAGGATGTTCCACCCCGACCCAAACAAAAGCTCTCATGAGTTCGAGCAAGAGTCTCAAGAGATCATCCCATCGAACAAATCTTTGATGATGTTCAAACCGGGAGAATCACTCGCTCTAAAACTCGTTTGGCTAATTTTGTGAACATTACTCATTCATTTATAGCATTGAACCTATGAAGGTTGAAGAAGCATTGGAAGATCTGGATTGGACAAATGCCATGCACGAAGAGCTACACAATTTTGAGAGGAACCAAGTGTGGACGTTGGTTGAAAAGCCCGATGAGAAGCACAATTTCATTGGAACCAAATGGGTGTTCCGGAACAAGCAAGATTAAGATGGACAAGTTGTACGCAACAAGGCTCGTCTCGTTGCTCAAGGCTACACAAGTCGAAGGTATGGACTACGGTGAGACATATGCCCCCGTTGCTAGACTTGAGTCCATTCGCATCTTACTTGCTTATGCCAATCATCATGACATCACCTTATATCAAATGGACATCAAAAGTGCTTTTCTTAATGGTGAAATTGAGGAGGAAGTTTATGTTAAATAACCTCCAGCTTTGTTAATCCTAAGAAACCCGACCATGTTTACAAACTTCACAAAGCTCTTTATGGTCTTAAACAAGCTCATAGAGCGTGGTACAAATGCTTGACTAAGTTTCTTATTGAAAAAGGCTTTGAAATTGGTAAAATTGATTCTACACTCTTTAATAAAAGGGTTAATGGAGAATTATTTGTGTGCCAAATTTATGTTGATGCTATCATATTTGGTTCAACTAACCCTCATTTTAGTGAAAAGTTTGGAAAGCTAATGTCAGAGAAGTTTGAGATGTTTATGATGAGTGGACTCAAGTTCTTTCTTGGTTTGCAAATCAAGCAAACTAAGGAGGGAACCTTTATCTCTCAAACAAAGTACACCAAGGACTTATTCAAGAAGTTCAACATGCAAGAATGCAAAGGTATGAGTACCCCCATGCCTACTAGTGGACATCTTGACTTAACTAAGGATGGCGAACCGGTTGACCAAAAGGTTTACTGCTCTATGATTGGTTCATTGTGATATCTATGTGCCTCCCGTCCCGATATCATGCTATGTGTGTGCATGTCTGCATGATATCAAGCGGCCCCCAAAGAATGCCATCTTAAGTCCGTGAAAAGGATAGTGAGATACTTAATTCATACACCAAATTTTGGCATTTGGTACCCTAAGAGGTCTTCTTTTGATCTAGTTGGCTACTCCGATTCGGACTATGCGAGTGACAAGGTTGATAGGAAGTCCACTTCGGGCACTCGTCAGTTTCTTGGTAGATCTCTTGTGTCTTGGTCCTCCAAGAAACAAAACTCGGTATCCTTATCCACCGCCGAAGCGGAATACATTGCCGCCGGTTCATGTTGTGCTCAATTACTTTGGATGACCCAAACTCCTAAAGATTATGGGATATATGTGAAACATGTTCCATTGCTTTTTCACAATGAGAGTGCTATTAAGATTGCTCATAATCCCGTGCAACATTCTCGAACTAAGCATATTGAAGTTCATTATCATTTAATTCGAGATCATGTTGCGAAGGGAGATATCAAACCTAAGCATGTTCGTACCGATAAGCAATTGGCAGATATATTCACCAAACCGCTTGATGAGATAGTGTTTTGCCATTTGAGAGGTGAATTGAACATAATTGATGCCTCAAACTTGGAGTAGAAACTCCATTTGGATGCATGCAACGCATGAGCCTTGCTATGACTAATCCTTGATATTTATCTTATGATGATGATCATATGTCTTGGATATTCTTGTACTCTTGCATGCTATCTAACCCTTGTAGGTACTTGGATAAGCCCAAATCTATGAGATTGCAACTCAATCACATTCTAAGCAATCTCTACATCTCCAAGTCTCTACAATATGGTGGTTGAAGACAAGGAAGCACGAATCCTTTCAACATATCCTTTGACAATTTCTTTATATCAAATTTCATGATTGTAATTTTGGATACACAAGTGGTCTTCCGTGCAATACTAACCCATGTAGGTAGATGAACTTCAATTATAAGTGGTGCTCCCAACTCTTGATGAACTACATCAACTTTGAGCACCCAACACAAGTTCAACTACATGATTAAGATCAACACCACCACAAATGTATGTCATTCCATCTTAGAGAAGCTTTACGCCAAGACATGGGTCAAAGCAACTCAACAAGATGTGAATACATCAAAATGCTTAAACGAAAAATGGCAACCCCATTTTGAGCTTACACGATGAGTTGACCTATGATCAAGTGTCTTCACTTGACTCCTAAGTCAATACACTCCAACATAGATGACTTTGTCACCAACCAATTCTAGATGAAGTTCTCTTTGGTTTCTCTGTGCTCTTGCATTTGTCTTGCATCTCCCCTTTAAAATAAACTTCATCTATATTTCTTTTCTTTTCTCTATTCTGCATTCCCTGCTTCCAATTCATTGCAAATCCTTCAGTTAATTCCTTACATATCTTTGTGAGATCTTATTTGCCTAAGTGAGCTGAGGTGACATTTGTTTTCTCTCTGTGTTGAACTCGGCCTCACCGGTTTGTTTCCTTCGGCTAAACCAAACCATCTCGGTGCCACCGAAAATAACAACTCGGTGTTACCGATTTCAATGTTGAGAAAAATACTTTATCACTTGCACCTTGCACATTTGTTCCAGCTCCACTCAATGATACTTGTCCTCTACCAGCATCCTATATTACATGTTTCTTTGCAATGTGACTCAAGGACCAAACCTACTTGACTCATGCTCCAGAAGATCCCTTCATGGAAATCGATGTCAAAGGGGGAGAGAGAGCACATCAAAGCTTATCACATAAGCGAGAATGCACACCTAAAGGCTTCTCCAGATGCTTCTTATTTTTTTAAGAGGAAAGTTGTGTAATGTCTTCAAGAGGGGAAAGACATGCTAGTATGTGTTGTGATTATTTTGCTCTGGTTTTCTTGTTTGCTCTGATTTTCTATTACCCTGTCTTCTCCCATTATCCAATGTCAGATTCAAGGGGAGAAAGACACCTAAAGTAAGAAAATCCTTCGAATTCATTGCATATCTTTATTCTTGGGGACATGTCTATCACCAACTTGAGTACCTAGTACTCACTCCATACATGTGATCCCAATCTTGGTATTCTTGTGATCTCTCAATCTTGCTCTGTCTAGGTGTTCTTGTGTTATCTAACCTTGTTTATTCATGTTCATCTCTTCCAAAGCCAGTTCAAGACCACAAGGTAAGCATATGCATCACACTCATGTGCATGAAGATCTCTTCTTGTGGTATATACTGTTTGCAAGAGAGACTCATGAA
Source organism: Aegilops speltoides (assembly GCA_021437245.1). NCBI lineage: Eukaryota > Viridiplantae > Streptophyta > Magnoliopsida > Poales > Poaceae > Aegilops > Aegilops speltoides. The sequence goes on along the minus strand of JAHHZJ010007468.1, from coordinate 1,246 downwards.
CATGAAGGTATATTTCCAGTATCTACACCATTTGCTCTGATGCATATAGCGAAGAAACATGTAACTCATTGCTTGCTCTGTCATGCTCATGCATTCTCATACTCTTATGATCTATCATCACATGATTGCATACATGTAGGGGGAGCTAATGCATGTTGCATGTCCTTCCAAAGTTTTACTTGCTATTTTCTTCACATCTTTATGTAAAGCTTTGATGTATATTGTCATCAATTACCAAAAAGGGGGAGATTGAAAGCACAAGTGCACCCGGGGTGATTTTGGTAATTAATGTCAACATATCTCTTGTTGGACTAATATTTCTACCTAGTATATTTCAGATAAGTTCAACATTAGAGTGGCATGGATAAGAGGATGTGGAACCCCTTCAAGATGCTAAGGACAAACATTGGCAGAAGCTCAAGACTCTACATTTTCATTTTAGTGATCTAAGATCACATTGAGTCCATAGGAAAGCCAATACTATTAAAAGGGGATGAGGTGTTGCTTAATGACTTGCTTGCTCAAAGTGCTTAGTGATATGCTCCAAAACCCTCAACCACTTTCTCATATCCACATATGTCCTAAACCTAAAAGTCAAACTCGGTCCCACCAATTTGATCTATCTGGCGCCGCCGAGTTCATTTGACATAGCCACTGCCACAAACCCTAATCAGTTCGGTCTCACCGATGGGATCTCGATCTCACTGAGATGGGCTTGCAAATTCCCTGTTGCCTGTTGCAATAATTTCGGTCCCACCGGAATATGCAATCGGTCCCACCGAGTTTGCTTGACCAATTCCATGTTTGCTTATTACCAAAATCGGTCTCACAGGGTGAGTGTAATTGGTCAAACCGAGTTGCAGTTTTACCCTAACCCTTGCACATCGGTCCCACCGAGTTGACCTTGTCGGTCCCACCAAAAGCTCTAATGTTCACATTTTGACCTTAATCGGTCTGACCAAGTTTCACCATTCTGTCTCACCGACTTTGGGAATCTGTGTGTAATGGCTAGATTTTGTGTGGAGGCTATATATATACCCGTCCACCCACTCTTCATTCGTGGAGAGAGCCATCAGAATGTGCCTACACTTCCAGCATTCATTTTCTGAGAGAGAACCACCTACTCACGTGTTGAAACCAAGACATTCCATTCCAACCACAAGAATATTGATCTCTAGCTTTACCAAGTTGCTTTCCACTGAAATCATCTTTCCACCATAGCCAATTCCGTGAGAGAGAGTTGAGT
>JAHHZJ010007465.1:0-19527 GCA_021437245.1 Aegilops speltoides | reverse complement strand
CTCGTGGTAGATCCACTCTTGTACTACCCATATCATCAATATTAATCAAGCAGACGTAGGGTTTTACCTCCATCGAGAGGGCCCAACTCGGTAAAAACATTGTGTCCTCGCCTCCCGTTACCATCCGCTTAGACGCACAGTTCGGGACCCCTACCCGAGATCCGCCGGTTTTGACACCGACATTGGTGCTTTCATTGAGAGTTCTCTCGTCGCCACCGATAGGCTTGATGGCATCTTCAACTAACAACGCAGTCCAGTATGCAGACTTTTCTCCCGGACAGATCTTTGTATTCGGGCGCTTCACATCATGGGCTAATTCACTTTGGCCATCCGAGCATATCGAAGCTACGCTCGCCGCCAGTCGATTCGAAGTTTAAACTTCACGGCCGATGTCCGGGAGACTTGATCTTCGACGGACTCGAACAGCCAAGCACGCCAGACTGCGGATTTACGGGCATGATCTAGCTCACACCAAACAAAGGCCTTTGGAGGCCGCGGCACGAATCCGCTGGTCCTAGTCCAGAGCCGATCGCCCAGATCGAGGGTCGTGGATAGACGCCGCCTCGGGATTCAACGCCACGGCGATGGAGCCAACACTAATCCCGCCCCTCGCGAACTTGTGATTTCGAGGCGCCGACTCTTGCCGGACTCAACCTCCCGCACTCCTACCAATCGATTGGATTGGGCGCCGTTATGGAATTCACCGCCACATCTTCCAATACCGCTTTTGGCGATATCCTGAATTCATCAAGCATCTCTCGTTATCGAGAGTCCTGCCGACTATGGCCGGGATGGTTGGGGTACGGACAACGAAGAAATTCAGAGCCCACCCACCACCCACTTTGTAGCCATCGTTTACGCATCTAACCGACATGTTAGACTACGACTCCGACGACATCGACGCTTATGGACGATGATGCCGAGACGCAACAGAGCCAGCCGCTCACGGGCACCGAAGGCCACCTCGCCATACGACATATATATGGTGGACACCCCAAAAGAAGGACGGAAGAAGCAACGGAGGCAAGTACTTTAAAGAAGCAGCCCAAACGCTTCATCGGGCGCAAGCCCATTTAAAACCCGCCACAAGAAGAATGGAGATTCCGCACAGAGACAATAATACTCCGTAGAGTGTCAAGAAAATCCCTCCAAGAAGACTCAACAGGAGGACGCAGGCAAGCCCTCACGAGAGGGCGGCAGACTTAAGAGGTTGAGGATCATAACTATATGCCTCCCTCCGAAGACGGCGTAAGCCTCAACGATGATGAATTCGCTGCACCGAGGATCCCATCGAACAAGAGCACTTTCAAGCGCAGCTTATCGCCACAAAGAAACAGCCTAAAGAAAAAGCAAGAACAGCCTTCAAGCTGATCAGACTCGCCGGCCGATCGATGCACCGAGGTCCTCGCGTCAAGAGTATAAACTTGAACGCCTCCAAAGTTACCTAAGACGCAAGCTGCTCTCCGATTAGAGGAGGAAGCATACATACCTCCATCACCAAGACACGATATGGTTGACCGACCACCCCGCTGGTCGTGACAGAGAGGCATCCAGCCTCTAGCCAAGACCGCACTCTAAGATCGCCTCCAAAAGTACGGCCAAGAGGGAACGCTACGGACTTATGTAGACATATTGAGGACAAAGCAAGACAATCTAGATCCATCTACGGATCACGTATGCGCCTCACTCACCCATGACGTAATACCGCCAGCCGATACAATAACTCGCCGGGCCGAACATCGCAGACAGCGCCTTCTCGAGCTGCGCCGCGATATTGCTCAATACAGAGGCGCCAGACACCCGCTTATGCTTCATCGACGAAGTAATGGATCATCGATCCTCAAGGGTTTAAACCCAGAACATCGAATCTTACGATGGCACAACAGACCTCATGTTTGGATCAAGACTATCTTCTCCACATCCATATGGCCCGCGACGACCATCTCCATGCCATCAAGTATCTCCCACTGCTTAAAGGACCAGCTCGCATTGGCTAAACAAATTTCTGCCCGCAGAGTCAATTGGTGTTGGGAAGACCGAGGCCGATTCTCGATTAACTTCTGTGGCACGATGTGCGACCACCGACGCTGATGACCTAAGCCACATTATTCAGCAGCTGATTTAATCGCCGATAATTCGACACGGTTCTTGACAAAGAAAACCAATCGCCGACCGTCTGCATGCGAGGCCCTTGCAGCCTTCAAACATAACATCCGGGACGAATGGCTAGCCCGCACCGGGCAGGAAAAGCCAAATCCATGGCAGCCCTCACATCGCAATGACCCGCTATGCGCGGAGAGGACAATCGCTAGCCCATAGCAACAATCTCCGTAAAATTTCGCAGTCCGGATACTAAGGACAACAATGGCAGGTCACGCCGAAACAAAACAAACGCCGCATTAACGGCGATGATAAGGAGGATACGGCAATAACGCCGATTCCGAGGCTCTAAGCCCGGCCACCGAAGAAGCCATTCAAAAGAACCACTCCGGTCCGGCCTAACTGGACCGAATACTGACCGCTTATGCCGATACATGGCACTTCCAAAAGCCAGCTAACCACACTAATAGAGATTGCCGGGTGTTCAAGCAGTCGGCAAGTTGATTGCCAAAACAATGACAAGGCTAAATAGCGACGACGAGGAAGAGACCCGACCACGAACAATAGAGGATGTATGGGTTTTCCCCACAAGTGCGGATGGTGAATATGATATACGCGACTCCACATACCCAAGAGGGAGAGGAAACGCGACTAAGGGACGCCTATGCGATGGAGCTAGCCGCCTCAAGTTCAATCCATGGTCTTTTGTCCGATCACTTTCGATCAAGAGACCATCCGACCAGCATACGCTATGGCGGATTCGCCGCATTGGTTTTAGACCCAATCGCAATGGATTTCACCTCACGAGTCCCGATGGACGGCGGCAAGAGCCTAACCTGCTTTATCAGATACAAGGTACAAAATGGGCATAGACCCATCAAGGATTAAACCTACAAAGACAACCTTTAAAGGTGTCATACCAGGAGTGGAAGCCAATCAGACGGGCTCACCACACCGAAGTGGTCTTCGATCCCTGACACTTCCGGAGCGAAGAGTTAATCTTCGACATAGTCCCGCTTTCGCAATGGCTATCATGCTCGCTTCGGACGAACCAAGCTTGCGGTAAAATTCAACGCGTGCCGCATTATGCATACCTAAAGCTCAAGATGCCAGCCCTCGTGGAGTCATCACGGCCAATGGTAATACGGAACGCCCTCCGAACGGAGGAACATACAATGCTCTCGCGCGTATACAGAGCAGCCTCTCAAGGCATTTCGAGTCCGCCATAAAGGCCGGATACAAATAAACGCACCCGAGCAATGCCAATCAAGACCACCGGGCGTGATCGTGAGCATGCGAGTAATGCGGCCCCAACCTCGCCTCACAAGATGACCGCAGAAATAACCCTCCGCGACATCATTACGCTTTGAAGATACCATGGGCGCAGGGGAAGGTGCACGATCACAATGGACCCAGAGTGCGGCTCGACCGCACCAGGGGCTCGCAAATGTGCCCCCCTTCTTTTCTTTTTCACTTTACTACTTTGTGTACACGGACTCGCTATGCAGAGTTCTGTCCGCAGCAATGTAACTCCGCCAACTCAAGATGCAACAATCGTGGACTAAAGAAGGCTGCATGATTTAACATTCTGTGGTCTCAATTACGAGCATTAAATTCATTATATACACCAAGTCCGCTGCTCATCCTCGAGGGGGACATGCTTACTTAGTCCAAATCCCTTGCTTGTCAAGACTATTTGTACCACCGCTTCTACTAGCGCACTTTCTTTCATAAAATAATGCAGACCTTGTTGATCGCAATTGCATTACCTTTATATATATACGCCATTATATGACATCTTGCTCCAGATATTTTGGTATGGCCTAATACACCGGGGCTTATGTTCCCACTCTATGGTGTGATAAGTCCGAACACTTTCACAAGTGCGGCACCTCGAACTTATAGCATTATATGAATCGGCTCAATCATGTCTTGGGTCAATAGTTGGGTTTGCCCGGCCCCACGCTTTGGTGCCTTACGCCCGCTCACGGCTAAGGTGGCACGGGAGAACCATCGCGATTATGCCTTGTTGAGCCGGGCGAGCGCCAAAGGAGAAAGCTAAACTGATCCGGCATGATAAGGCGAGAGATTGGTCGTTGTTCGAGAGGTTTTTCGGTCCTAAAGACTCACGCCGCTGAAGGAAGTTCCCGACAATGTCCGAAGAAGGCGGATAGCGCCTGATTCGGTCTTCCGATACTGGGGCTTCACCAAATTTAAAATTATAGAATTCTATGGCTAAGGAGAGTGTTCAAGCATTATAAGTCCGCTGTTTTGTTCGCTGTGTTGAGCGCCTCGATGGACCCAACAATGGGAACAAGAGTGCTCAAGTTTATCTCAACACCCCAAAGACTTGGGTTTGGGGTCAAGCCAACGACTTGCCATCTCTCGATTTTATAAACGGCCGCATGTAGGTAATATTTTAAATTAAACAAGCGTTATTTAACGCAAGACATGAACAAAGTTTCAGCGCAGGATAATACATAGCAAATTCACTCAAAGATTACATTGGGCATTCATCCGCAATATTATGGCCCCTTCAGACAGTTTTATAATACATTTCGGCGGCGTGGCGATACTTCCTTGCCCGGGCGGTGGGTCCGTGAGAAGCTTCCGCGATCCAACTTGCCCCATTGCACCTTTGTGCGGGCGAGGGCCCGGCGAAGCGCCGACATAAGCGGAGCGCTGATGACATCCACCCAGGGCATGCATCCACTAGCCTCCGTGACGAGGCCAAAGTAGCTCCCAGCATGGCCCTGTGCCAGCACACCGACTATAAGGCCCTTCATGGCCTCTTCAGCTACCTTGTGGAGTTCGACCACCGCTTCAGCTAGTCGCTAGCACTGGTGTCCGCCTCAAAGATACCGAGACCGAAGACTTTTTCCGTCGAGCCCTCCTGCCACGATAGAATGCGGCGGCATCGATGCACAACGCGGCAGATCCGCAAACGCCTCGAGAGCTCGACGCGGTAAGTGTCGTATTTTACATTAACATGCTTGCTTTGCATGAAAAATGCCTTACCCGCTACTATTTTCTTCATACCTTCAACCTCCCGAAGGGCCTTATGGGCCTCGGCCTTAGCGATTTGGCACTTTCGAGAGCCGAGGCAAGCTCGACTCGAAGTCTTGAGTCACGCCCAAACTCTCATGCTTTTCCATGAGAGCCCGGAGCTCTTGCCGAACTTCCGCCACCCGCGCTCCTTCTTTTCTCGCTTCGCATTTGCTCCACTGGACGATCAGATTCGTCATGACATCGTGATCCTTCGTGGCTGCCACCTCGTTAGTGGCCCCTGACATACACATATTATCCTTGTTAATTTTATTGCAACCAAAATCCTTTTCAGTAAGGTAGCTATTCAAAGCGGTGTTACTCACCTTCTTTGTCCTCGAGCTGCTTTTTCGCATGGCCGAGCTCTTGCTCGACCGCCAAGATCCTCCGCTTCAAGACATCGACTCCGCCGTTAGTGCGGCAGAAGGCAGAAGCAAGAGCTCGCAAACCCATATTGACATATTTTTAGCAACCTCAAGATATCTTGTTAGATCCTCATCCGCTTTTCTTCCAACACCGAACCGAGCATAAGGGCTACCGTCTATGCGGTATTACATTACATAATTTTAAACTTACCTCAAAGCTCGTTAAGTGCTGCCGCAGCTTCGTCAGCCCGCTTTTGGCGAAGCTAAACTTGAATCACCGCACTCATGATAGTGCGGTGTTTCCTCGATGGAAGCGCTTTAGCGCTTCAAAGTTATCCGCGCCTCGTTGGACGGAGGCCGGCCAAGGCCACGGTCTTGCCCTTCTTTGAAGGGGCTTGTCGACTCGAACCACCGCGGGTCCCGGCGTAGAGTCCTTGCAAAGTCCGGGAGGTTGCCCGACGGCGCTCGAGCCTCCTCCCGATGGGTCCTCTCGATCCCACTCGGCCCTGCCGGGCTTCTGGGTAGAGGCAATGAATTGAATTCACATCCGACGAGGCCAACGACCGCCGATGAGTTGGGGAGATCGCCATCGCCGGACTACGGGCGTAATGCGCGTTAGAAGGACACTACATGACATAAAAGATATTGCATATAAATAATCCGGATATTTTACGATCTTGGCGGACGCCGCCCTTGAGGCCATCATCTCGCCAACGCTGGTGTTGGCGAACTGTCCGGGGATAGTTCTCCTCTGACCTTCGCCCCCCGATTGGGGAAGCCTTCCTTCTTCGCCCTCCACCGGAGAGAATACCCTCCTCCTCGCCTTCGGGAGGAGTCCGCCGTCATCGACGCTCGATTGGGAACTCTTTCGAGTCCCCGCGCCACCTTCTGGCCTTCTTCTCCCAAGACCACGCGGCGGTGTCAGACCAACAGCCTCGCTAAGCGGGCCCCACTGGTCTTCGCATGGGAGCCGGGCTGATAAACAGCTCGCCTTTCCATCCATTCCTCGCAAAGGAAGAGATAGAATGAAACCCCACTAGAGTCAATTTAATTATCACAAGTGTCCCGTAATGGGGTTGAATCACTTACCTCGCCGCTTGATATCGCGAGCTGAACTCCGTGATCTTCCGTGATCGGATGCGGGGCTTCGCGCCTTTGAACAACACCTCCAGCGCTTCAGATGTCGATCGAAGAGCCCTCTTAGCGCCTCGGTGCTGTTCCGGATTGAACTCCCATAGATTGAATGCCCGTTTGGCATGGGAGAATCCGCGATGAGCATGACTTGACCACGCCGACGAGCCCGAGCTTATTGCTCATCAGCTTCGGATGCGTGCTCGAGTCCCGCCACCTCCATCGGATTGCCCCACCGCAAGCCCTTCTTCTCAGTGAGGTGAGCTGGGGGGATGCCAGATCTAAATTTGGGGGCCGCCGCCATGTAGGCTCGCGCTGCTCGGTGATGTAGAACCACCCCGATTGCCACCTTGACGGAGTCCACAAAGGCCCCTTCGAGCCAAAGGACGCGGTAATTTACCCAACATGGCGCCCGCGATTCCGCTTATGCGTTCTTCACAACCTCGCTGGCGCTGACGTTGAAGGTCTTGAGCCACAAGTGGCGGGGCCGGATGCAGAGGGAAGGCCTCACACACGACGATGAACGCCGAGATGTTGAGGATGAAGTTCGGCGCCAGATCGTGGGAAATCCAGGCCGCAAGAGAACATGAGCCCCTTGGACGTAATGGATGGAGCGGAAAGCCCACCACTGAGGAAGTGGGAAGGAAGACGACCTCTCAGTGAGGCCTGGTAGGGATGAGCTGCCTCGTCGGGCAGCCGATGCGCCGATATCGCCGAGGAGGTATCCGCGCCGCGCAGCTTGGTGATGTAGCCTTCCTTAACGTGGAGGCTAACCACTTGCCTCCCTCCCATTATTCCGAGAAGGTCGAGGCGAGATGCGCGGCTTGGGCGCTGGAGCTTGAGGCGCGGAGATGGATAAGCAAAGGAGGAAGAAGGCGAGGTGGGAAGGTGAACCTTATCCCATATATATAGAAGGACCTAAAACTATGCGCCCCCCCACCGCCCGGTAAAACTCGCTTATCTCCCTAAGCGCCACCATCAATGCGCGCAGCTTGCTACCCACGATCGTATTGATGAGGATCCCGAATAAGGGGAACACGATCTCGCTCGACAAGACGCACAAGGAAACCGCTTCTACTAAACGTACGAGGTGGTATAGTAAAAACCTATTCAAATAAAAGCCTGGTAGCGGTGGTGATGTCACGCCGCGATAATACGCAAAGAGATTGAACTGTGTACATTTTATTCTCTACGGTGAAATGTGGAATTTATTTTGCGAGTTTTATTAATTATCCCGGTGTAAGCTTTATGATCTTCTGAATTATTCAAGGGAGGAACCCGCTTTGCAATGCCGAACATTATGCGCCGCTGTACTTAATCATCATTGAAGCTTCGTTCGTGGGCTACCGAGGGAGTCCTCGGACTAGGGGGTGTCCGGACAGTTGACTCATCATCGTCCCACGGACTCCAAGACTACGAAGATACAAGATTGAAGACTCCGTCCCGTGTCCGGATGGGACTTTCCTTATGCGAAGGCAAGCTTTACAACACGGATATGTAGATCTCCTACCATTGTAACCGATCAGGTAACCCTAGCCCTACGTCCGTGTCTATATAAACCGGAGGGCTTTAGTCCGTAGGGACAACATACATTACAACAATCATACCATAGGCTAGCTTCTAGGGTTTAGCCTCCTTGATCTCGTGGTAGATCCACTTGTACTACCCATATCATCAATATTAATCAAGCAGACGAGGGTTTTACCTCCATCGAGAGGGCCCGAACCCGGGTAAAACATTTGTGTCCCTCGCTCCCCGCTACCATCCGCCTAGACGCATACCAGGGACCCCTACCCGAGATCCGCCGGTTTGACATCGACATTACTGCAGTCCTCAACAAGTCCAATCGACTCATTGAGGAGACGGTAATGGAGTTTGACTTAAATAACGGCTCCCAAGTGGAGCAAAGTGGTACTTGTGATGTAGGTGATGAAATTCCTCCCAAGCCATAAGAAGAATTGGTATTGGTCAAATCTTACCCATTGAGGAACCCCTCAGGTCAAGGAGAAGGACAATGCTCCACCAAGTGGAGCCATCACCTCCCCAAGACCCACACGCTCAAGAACAAAGTGAAGGCCTCACCTCATGAATAAGACCAAGGGCAAGATCAACTCAAGATGGTGGTGAACCTCTAAATGATGCCCAAGGTCAAGTTCCCCTTGAGCAAGTTCATGATCAAGAACAAGCTCAAGACGGCGCCAAGATGATCAAGTTAACCCTCCTCCTTCCACACCCGAGGAGGAATTAGAGCATCATGTCCAAGATTGCTTCCAAGCTCACCACCCAAGGCCGCTCTCATGGAAAACGGGTTGGAAGCCTAAGAAAGGGGTAAGCACTAGTAGACAATTGGCAAACTATTGTGAACATCACACGCTTGTCTCTTGTGTTGAACCCCAAAAGGTCTATGAGGCGCCAAGACTCGGATTGGCTCAATGCCATGCATGAAGAACTCAACAACTTCGAGTACAACAAGGTGTGGAGATTGGTGCCAAGACCTTCGGGAACCACAACGCCATTGGAACCGTGGATCTTCAAGAACAAGCAAGATGCTCATGGGAACGCCATTCGCAATAAGGCGAGATTGGTAGCACAAGGCTACTCCCAAGTCGAGGGTATCGACTCACGGTGAAACCTTTGCTCCTGCTGTTCGCCTTGAATCCATTCGCTTGTTGATTGCTTATGCTTCCCATCACAACTTTAAGTTGCAACAAATGGATGTGAAAAGTGCTTTTCTTAATGGTCCTATTAATGAGTTGGTCTATGTCAAGCAACCCCCGGTTCGAGGACCCCTACTTCCCGGTCATGTGTATCAACTCGATAAGGCACTCTATGGCCTTAAACAAGCCCTCAAGGCATGGTATGACCACCTTACCGAAGTTGCTACAAGATCGTGGATTTGAAGTAGGACAAATCGATCCCACTCTTTTACTAAGAAGGTCAAAGGAGTTGTTTGTATGCCAACTATATGTTGATGATATTATCTTTGGTTCTCCTAACAAAGCTTTCAATGAGGAATTTGCCGCCTCATGACCTCCAAGTTCAAGATGTCTTCAATGGGAGAGTTGAAGTTCTTCCTTGGTTTTGACATCAAACAAAGAAGAGAAGGAACCTTCATCAACCAAGCCAAATACACTCAAGACATGCTTAAAAGATTCAAGCTAAGGACGCCAAGCCGCTACTAACCGATGCCTACCAAGTGCCAACTAGACATCGATCCCAATGCTAAAGCGGTGGATCAAAAGGTATATCGCCCATGATTGGCTCCTTGCTTTACCTTTTGTGCATCTAGACCGGATATCATGTTGAGTGTGAGGATGTGTGCACATTTTCAAGCCGCACTAAAGGAAAGTCACTATGTGGCGGTCAAGTTTAATCTTTCGATATTTGGCTCATACCCCAAACTTTGGCTTATGGTACCTAAGAGGAGCAAACTTCAAGCTTGAAGGTTTCACTTGATTCCGACATGGAGACAAAGTGGATAGGAAGTCCACTTCCGAGGGTGCCAATTTCTTGCTGCTTTTGGTAAGTTGGTCTTCCAAAAGCAAAGTTGTGTGTCTCTCTCATTCCAATCGGGCAGAGTATGTGGCGGCCGGTAGTTGTTGTGCTCAACTCCTATGGATGAGGCAAACTTTAAAGGAGTACAGGTCATTTGTGACAAAGTGCCTCTTTGGTGTGATAATGAAAGTGCCATCAAGATTTCTCTCAACCCGTGCAACACTTCAAGACGAAGCACATTGAGATTCGCATCACTTCATCCGGGATCACATTAGGCGAGGGGAGATCGAGCTCAAGTATGTCAACACTCATGATAACCTAGCAGATATTTTCACGAAGCCCTTGGATGAAGCAAGATTTCATGAAGTTAAGGCATGAGCTAAATATCATTGATTTGAGCAATGTGATTTGAACTCCGGCCCACCCCCACCACACTCAACTTGTTGTCTAGTTTAGGCGAGGCATGGACATAGGGGAGTGTTGTTCTCTCAATGAACTCTCCTCCCCCATTATGCATAAATCGATCACCCTTTCACATTAGCCATTTTTATGGTACTTGTGCTTCAAAGACGAAGTTTTGGTCATGGGCCCAAGGATAATTCTTCATGTGCCATACCATCCAACTCAAACATAGGTGGTTTTGGCCACCGCCTCTCTCCTCGAGAGGCCTTGTCGCTGGTGGTTTCTTGTTGTCTCTCCGCCTCGTTTGTGCGTGTTCTTGTGGTTTCTTGTGTGTGAAAAGCCTTCGGCAAAGGCCTTCTTCTCGTGATGAAACTTGCGGTGACTTGAGTTCACGGGTACTATCGCTGCCAGCCGCGTACTACCAAGAGCCTCGCCACGGTACTACCGCTATGGAGCATGGTATTACTATTACCACGCCGGCAGTAATTTTTATCGTCACCGTTGAGCGGTATTCCGCCGAAGCGTACTACCGCTGATGATACGCGGTACTATCGCTACCGTTCGAGCGCTGGGGGATAAGGACGGCAGGGAGTTCTAACTCCCCATACCCATTCGCAGTTTCTTTTCCCACGCCGCTCTTCTCTCCTCGCCAGAACGGAGCCGCTGCTCGTCGCCGATTCCTCCACCGCTGCCCTCCCGGATTCCGACCGTGATCGCTCTCACCACGCGTTTTGCTATGGACCAAGGTTTTTCCCAACTCCTCTCCGTGTTGATTGTGTTTGGTGTTTCTAGGTTTTGGGGAGGCTTGTGTGTTCTTGAGATTCATAGGCTTAATCTTTGCAAGAGTAGGATGAAGGAGCGTGGTATTGCATAGGATTTATACTTGTATTGTTGTCTCGCGCTAGATCTGATCACCGTAAGCACCATCGTTGTTTCATGTTCTTTCAGATTCAAACCACCGCTGATTCGATGCGACGCGGTACTACCGCTTCGCTCGGGCGCTGTATTACCGCAGACGGCATATTACCGCTTCTTCGAGCGGTATTATCATTCAGGCGGTATTGGTTATTTATTTGTTTCAACCACGGTATTACTGGGACCTCGCACGGTACTATCACTGCTTGGAGCTGTACTAACATTTTAGTACCGCAGCAAGTGGCAGCTTCTACCGCGGCTCACATCTATCACATGCCAATTTTCTCAGATGCCTTCTATGTGTTTCTTGTGCTTTATCGTGGCCTTTGCATTGATCTTCTTCGTCTTTGGTGTTTTATGCGGTGTGTCTCGTGGTGGCTCGCCGTCCAATCCCAACCGTGACACCGATCCAAGCGCCAGGCAACCTGTGAAGTACCGAGGGCTCGTCGCCTCCAAGCGCAATCTCAAGACCTCAACTAGCAAGCACAAGGAGCCCGCTAAGGGCATGGATGAGATAGCCCCAACCGAGTATGTCCGCCTCGTGCAGCTTCACCCTTATGTGCACCTGCTCCAATCGTCAGAGGTCAGAGCTGTTCTCGAACAAGCAATGCATCAACATCTATCTCGATGTCATCAAGAACAAGGTAATACCCACGGAGGTGAAGTGGATTGATATGCATCACATGAGGAAGGACAAGTTCCGTGACTACTTTGGAGAGGCTCAACTTGGTGGAGTAGTTTGGCATTAAGCATGTGATATCCTTCCATCTTGACTATGACCCCGAGCTTATCTCGGGCTTCTTTGCCTCGCTTTTATTTTCACCCTAATGAAGAGAGGAGGATGACCTGGATGACCAATGGTCGCTAACCGTCTCCACCGGAAGGAGTTCATGGATCTCGCTTCATGTTCCTAATGATGGGCTCAACTCTAGTGGGTGTTCGCCCCATGGCAATGCTGAGTCTGCCAACAAGGACAAGCTTATCTGCTCATGGTTGAGAAGGCGCCGCCAATGGCAAGACAATGTTGGTGCTCAACTCCTTTCTCGATATCATGTATCGATCTTCCGCAACTCCTTGTTCCTCAAGATCGGTGACAAAGACAAGGTTCATGCCTATATGGTGGACATGATGCTTATTTGCAGGAGGCTCGCCGTCTCAGGCCTCTCAGCACTTGATGTCTCACACATCATGTGGTGTGAGCTTCGGTTTGCGTGTTCAACCGCAAGGTGCCTATCTATGGGCCCTATCTGCTTCACGATCTCAAGACTTGGGAGAAGATGTTCCCGGTGAGGAGTTCCTTGCTCCAGCATCGATTCGCCATGAGCCCATCTCGCTCACAGATCAAATCCAACTGGCTAACACCACTACTGTGCCGAGGCCACCGCTGCTAGGGCTGCTGTTGATGAGGAGGATGTCACGCCGAGGATGTTGTTGAGGGCCGTGGCTGCTAGGCCTTCCCAGAGTGCCACTATGCCATCATGGGCCAAGAAGTCAAGGACAAGATAAAGACTTTTTCTCGCATGCAAGCCAAGGGGCAAGACAGGCTCACGTGGCGCCCAAGGAGAGTCGTCGCCGACAACAAGATCATGCAGCTCTATGGTGAGGAAGTGTCCGGCGGGTCTGAGGAGCGATCACCCAGAGGCTGAGTGGATGGAGAAGCAAGGCTGTGGATCGAAGTCCGAGGAGGATGTCGAGGAGACCATCCCAGCTGCCGAGGAGACCGACGGAGAGGGCTGGGATGAGTTCCCTCGCTTGAGCCACCTCGTGTAGGTGTCCTTCTCGCCTTTTTTGGCGCCTCGATGCCAAAGGGGAGAGAGTGTAGGATTTGCGTAGTTTACAGTCGGTGTGTCGTGTGTTTGCTGCTTTCTCGCTGAACTATTTGCTGTTTTCTCGCTTGAACCTCGTTGCTTTACTGTATGGTGTAAGACATATGCACTCTATCTATCCTAGTGAGCTTGTGTTATATTGTGCTATCATTATGCTATGCTATGTTATTTATCGTGCCTTGGTCTCTAAAATATAGGGGGAGTGTTGACCCTAGTATGTGTGCTATGCAGTCCAAAGCATTCATCTAAAGTGCACACATCTATGGGGAGCCCGTCTATATTTTAGAGAGGTGGGGTTTGCTCTTGCTCTAAATTATCTTATCTATGTGCAAATCCCGTGTTGTCATCAATCCACCAAAAATGGGGAGATTGTAAGGGCATATTTATCCCTTAGGTGTTTTGGTGATTGATGACAATGCTTTTATGGACTAATCGTGTGCCTTGAGTTTCTCGATACTTCATCACTAGGCACTAGACGATTCGGTGCCCCTCGAGACTATTGAAGTCAGCGTTGTTCTACGCTTTCTTGGTGGATTTGAGTCGAGGAGAGCCGCATTATTAAGAGGGGTCCGCGTGAAAGGTTTGGGTGGAATCAACACGCACACTTGTCCCTCCTTTCCTCGCATTTTGGAGCCTTCGTTATCTTGGTTGTGCGGAAATCGACGACCATCGCTGTTCTTATGTAGTACCGCAAGTACACGCGGTAGTACCACCGGTGTCATGGTAGTACCGCCCTCCGAGTCAGAGTACCGACTCGCAGCCTAGTGCCGCCGCTGCGTAGTAGGGGATGTAATTTTACATCCGCTACACCCACGGTAGTACCTGCTGTCCAGTCATGGTAGTACTGCTGGGGCCCACGGTAGTACCGCCCCCAGAGTCGAGTACCGCGGGTCTCCTACCTAGTACCGCAGCGTGCCACGGTAGTAGGCGCGATGTAATTTTTACATCCGCGATTCGCAACGGTAGTATCATGCGCCCGCAAGCGTAGTACCGCTACGGATTTTTGTACCACCTCGCTTTTAGCGAAGTAGGCACGGATGTAATTTATTTCATCGCGCCTTCCCAAAGTCAGGATTTTCTCGCCTTTGCGGTAGTACCGCAAGGGGAGCGGTAGTACCGCAAGCGTAGTATCGCCTCTAGTCGTGCAAGTTCGCCCGTCAATTGTCATGAAGTACCGTGGGTCCGCCACGGTAGTACCGCTGCAGCCTCGTGGTAGTACTCGCGCCCTCGAGCAAGAGTACCGTGTCGCGGCTGAACATGTGGATAACGGTTGATTTTTTCCACGACTATATAAGGGCTGTCTTCACCTCTAGTTGACTACCTCTTCCACCTCTAAGCTCCATTGTTGCTCCAAGCTCCATTTTCTCCCGATCTTCTCCCTAGCCAATCAAACTTGTTGATTTGCTCGATTGGGTGACAAGGGCCCGATCTACACTTCCACCACAGATATTTGATTCCCCCACTTATCCCTAGCGGATCTTGTTACTCTTGGGCGCTTGAGCACCCTAGATGGTTGAGGTCACCCAGAGCCATACTCCATTGTGGTGAAGCTGTGGTGTTGTTGGGAGCCTCCAATTGTTGTGAGATTGCCCCAACCTTGTTTGTAAAGGTTTGGCCGCGCTCAAGGGCACCAATAGTGGAATCACGGATCTCGCATTGTGTGAGGGCGTGAGGAGAATACTGTGGCCCTAGTGGTTTCTTGGGAGCATTGTGCCTCCACACCGCTTAACGGAGACGCATTTCTTAAAAGGAAGTAACTCCGTAACACATCTCGCCTCCACCGCTCCACTCTTGGTTATTTCTGCGTTTTCTTTTGCAAGCCTTCTTGTGTTACATCCATTGCTTGCATATGTGTTATTTGTTATTGCATCATATAGGTTGCTCACTTAGTTGCACATCTAGACAACCTATTTTGTTGCAAAGTTTAATTTGGTAAAGAAAAGCTTAAAATTGTTAGTTGCCTATTCACCACCCCTCTAGTCAACCATATCGATCCTTTCAAGGTGCTACACTTCACATGCTACCATGCTACGGCTAATCGGCAGACGTTGAGTAGAAAGGAAGGGACATTGTCGGTGTCAAACCGGCGGATCTCGGTAGGGGGTCCCGAATCGCAAGGCCTAGGCGGATGGTAACAGAGACAAGGGACACGATGTTTTTACCTGTGTTCGCCTCTCGATGGAGGTAAAACCCTACTCCCGCTTGATTGATATTGATGATATGGGTAGTACAAGAGTGGATTTACCATTTAGATCAAGGAGGCTAAACCCTAGAAGCTAGCCTATGGTATGATTGTTGTAATGTTGTCTTGTCCTACTGACTAAAACCCTCCTGCTTATATAGACACCGAGAGGGCTAGGGTTACACAAAGTCGGTTACAATGGTAGGAGATCTACATATCCAGATCGCCAAGCTTGCCTTCCACGCCAAGGAAAGTCCCATCCTGACACGGACTAAGTCTTCAATCTTGTATCTTCATAGTCTTGGAGTCCGCCGACGATGATAGTCCGCTGTCCTAACACCCCTAATCCAGACTCCTCAAGAGTCTCTAACCATGTTTCAATGACGATGAGTCCGCACGCATATTGTTCGGCATTGCAAGGCGGTTCCTCCGAATAATTCATAGAAGATTGTGAACACCAGATAGTGTCCGCTCGCAAAATAATTTCCACATTTCGTAGAGAGAATATTATGTACACAAGTTCAATCACGACGATCTTGTAGCATGACGCCACGCCACTACCAAGCCTTTACTTGAATCGCTTTTTATCATACCACCTCAAGCGGTAAGCGGTTTCGTGGCACGCCTTGTCGAAGCAGAGATCGTGTTCCCTTATTCCGGATTCTCATCAATACGGACGTAGTAACCCAACCGCCATTGATGGTGGCGCTGGGAGATAAGCGAAGTTTTACCAGCTGGTGGGGACGATAGTATTCGCCCCCGCCTATATAAGGGATAAGGATCCACCCTTTACCCACGCCTTCTTCCTCCTTTGCTTATCCATCTCTCACAAGACTCGAGCTCCAAATACCAAGTCCACGATCTCGCTCTCGACCTTCTCCCACCATGTCCGGAGCGGAGGAAATGGTTGGCCTCCGCTACGGAGGAGCACATCGCAAAATTGGCGCAGCCGATATCTTTCTCGCGACATCGCAGATCGGTCGCCCGGACAAGGGGCAGCTCATCCTCACCCCTGTGCCCCATGAGAGGGTCGATTCCTTCCCCACTTCCTCCGCTGGATCGGGCTTTCCACTTCACCCCTTTGTCCGGGGCTTATGTACTATTACGGCCCGATTTCCACGATTTGGCGCCAAACTTCATCCTCAACATCTCGGCGCTTATCGCCTTGTGCGAGGCCTTCCTCCGCATCCAGCCCCACTTCGCCAGTGGCTCAAGACCTTCAACGCTGTCAAAGGTGGTGAAGGGCACTCAAACGGAGTGCGGAGGCGCCATGTTGGGCAAGATGCCCAACGCCATCTCTGCTCAAGGGGCCTCGTGGAGTCCGGCTAAGGGGTGGCACCGGGTGGTTCTACATCACCGAGCCATGACCCTAAGTGGGCGGCGGCCCCGAGTTCAGATCAGTATCCCTATGCATCTCACCTCCCGGAAGGAGAAGGGCTTGCTATGGGGTAGTTCGAGGAGCCGACAGACTCCACCTGCCTTCGCACTCGTGAACAAGAAGCTCAGCTTGTCAATGTGATCCAGGTCATGCTCATCCGCCGGATCCTCCCCGCCAACAACGGGCCTTCAACCTGTGGAGTTCGATCCCAAGACAAGACCGACTCGAGCGGCTCTTCGACACGATGAAGCCGCCTGAGGGTGCTGTTCAAGGGCGGAGAAGCCTCAAGGTCCGCGATCAAGATCACAGATTCAGCACCAAGCGCCTTGCCGGTGAGGTAAGCTCAGAATCCTCTATGGGACAGTTTGTTTTTTCATAGTTTGACTCTATGGGGATCTAAAACTCCCAATGCCTTTAACAGATGGTAGAGGACGCCCGCACACAGACTGTCCTGCCCCTTCCCGAAGACTCCAGCTGACGCCCGCTAACGGGCCTGGTCCCGCACTCTATGTGGTGCCGAGAAGAAGGCCACGGGAACCTGAAGAAGTTCCCCGCAGTGATATCGGATTCGTGGTCCGATGGCTCGAGGCGGACTCTCCCCAAGAGGAGGAGGAGAAAGAGGACTCTTCCCGTGAGGAAGGAGAGAGGAAGAGGAAGGCTTCCCAACAGGGGAGGCCGAAGGGTCCAAGAGGGGAAGAACTATTCCCCGGACAGCACCGCCAACGCCAACGCTATGCGACGTAAGAGTGGCCCTCAAAGGCCAGCCTCCGCAATATCGTAAGTATCCGATTCCTAATGATTTATAATTTCTTTTATGTCACATAGTGTCCTTCTAATGCCGCACACCGCCGCAGTCCGGCCGATGATGATCTCCCCGCTTCATCGAAGCGGGTCGCTGGTTTCTGCTGGATGTAGATTCCATCCCGATCGCCTTCCACCCTCGCGACGCCGAGGATGCCGAGGTGGGATCCCGAGAAGGACCCATCAGAGGAGGCTCCGGAGGCGCCACAAGGCAGCCTCGGACTTTTGCGCCAGACTCCACGCCGAACCCGCAGCGTTCCGAGTCCGGCCGGCCCCTTCGCAAGAAGGGCAAGACCGTGACGCCGGGCGGCCTCCGGCCCAACCGGAGGCGCTGACAACTTGTTGAGGCGCCAAAGGCGCTATCGAGGAAGAACACCGCACTATCATGAGTGCGGTGATTCAAGGTTCAGCTTGCCAAGAGCGGGCCGACCGAAGCTCGCAGTAGCCTTCTAACAGGCTTTGAGGTAAGAAGTTAAAATATGCAATGTAATACGTGCATAGACAAGAGCCCCTAATGCTCGGTTCGGTGTCTCTAAAGAAAAGCCGGACCGAGGATCTAAAAAGATATACGCAGGTTGCTAAAATTATGTCAATATGGGTTTGTAAATGCGCTGCCGACTCTACCAAGACCGATCAAGGAGGTCGGTGCTTTGAAGCAGATCTTGAGCAGTCCGAGCAAGAGCTCAGCCAAGCCAAGAAGTAGCTCGAGGACAAAGAAGGTGAGTAACACCACTTTGAATTTTTACCTACGTGAAAAGGATTTAGGTTATACAAAAAATAATCGGATAACGGGGTACCGCAGGGCCATGAACAAGGTGGCAACCCCGAAGGAGGCCGTGTCCGCGTCAACGCAATGCGGCGCGAACGGGCAGAGCGAGAGAAGCAGGAGGCGCGGGTTATGAGGTGCGGCAGAGCTCCGTGCTCTCATGGAAAAGCATGAGAGTTTGGAGCGCGACTCAAAGACTCGAGAGTCCGAGCTTGCCTCGCTCGAAGTGCCAAAGCCACCAAAGCCGAGGCCCATAAGTCCCTCCAGAGATTGAGGCGGTGAAGAAAATAGCGCGGTAAGGCATTTTTCATGCAAAGCAAGCATGTTAATGTGAACTACCCGACACTTACCCGAATTCGAGCTCTCCGGGCATTTGCAGATCTGCCTCATAGCGGTCCGATGCTGCCGATTCTACCATGGCGAGGAGGGAGCTCAACGGAGAAGGTCTTCGTCTCAAGACGCCGAGGTCGGACATCCGGCAAGTTTCTAGCTGCACCGTACCGAAGCAGCTGGTCGAAGCTCCACAAGGTAGCCGAAAGAGAGCCATGAAGGGCCTCATAGTCCGGTCAGGCCCTGGAGAGGCCATGCCCGGAGCTATTTCGCCTTCAGCGCGGCGGCTAGTGGATGCGTGTCTCGGGTGGAGGTCATCAAGCGCCCCGCCAGTATTAAGGTGCTCATCGGGCCTCGCCTGCAAAGGTGCATCAAGCAGGCTAGATGCGGAGAGGCTTATCACTAACGCTACCGACGGCAAGGAGTATCGTACGCCCGAGATGTACTATAAGACCGTCTCAAGGGTGCCCGCAAGATTATGGATGAGTGCCCTGTAGATGTAATTATTGAGTAAACTCACAATATGTTATCCTGCGCGCTGAAAACTTTGTTCATATGCGCTTAAGCAACGCTTATTGATTTAAAATATTACCTTCGTGGTATGCTTATAAAATCGAGAGATGGCAAGTCGTCAGTTTCAGCCCCCATGCCACTAGTGTCGGGTTGGATAAACTTGAGCACTTTGTTCTCATTTTTGGGTCCATCTAGGAGGCGCCAACACGCATCTAACAAGGCAACCAGACTTATAATGCTTGAACACTCTCACTTAGCCATAGAATTCTATATTTTAA
>JAHHZJ010007464.1:0-24516 GCA_021437245.1 Aegilops speltoides | reverse complement strand
GACGCCTGTCCATGGATCGAAGTCGCCAAGCGCCTCCGCTCAGATCGAAGGTGCTCAGAGGGTCCTTGCCTGCGCTAAAGTGCACCGGGCAAGATGGACACCGAGAAGCTTGTGACGGACGCCCACCACGGGACAGGAGTATCGCAAGCCCAAAATGTATTATGCGGCGTCTCAAGGGTGCCCGCTTTATAGCGGGTGAATGCTCCAAAGATGTAATTTTGAGTAAACTCGATTTGTTATCCCGCACGCTTGAAAACTTGTTCATATCCGCTAAGCAACGCCAGAATTTAAAATATTACCTTCTGGCGGCCGCTTATTAAATTTGAGAGATGGCGAAGTCGTCAAGCTCTCGCTTCCATGCCGCGAAAAGTGGGGTGTTCGGATAAACTTGAGTGCTTTTTTCCCATTCTGGGTCCTTCGAGGGAGGCGCCAATGCAACGAACGAGGCAACCGGACTATAATGCTTGAACACTCTCACTTAGCCATAGAATTCTATAATTTTAAATTTCAAGAGGCCCCTAGTATTCTAAGACCGAGTTCGGGCGCTTATCCACACTGGGCCTGACAAAGCCAACTCCTCGCCTCCAAGCTGCATAAGTCTTTAGGGACTCGAAAACCTCTCGAATAGCTTACTTTACTCTACTCTATCATGACGGTCAGCTTTTAGCTTTCCATCGAGGTGCTTAACCCAGCTCAACCGAGGCACAATCGCAGTGGGTTCTCAAAGGCATACCTTAGCCGATATAACGGAATGTAAGGTACCAAAACATGGGAGCCGGGCAAACCCAACTATTGACACAAGACATGATTCGAGCCGATGCATATAATGCTATAAGTCTGGGTGCCGACTTGTGAAAGTGTTCGACTTATCACACCATATTTTGGGGTACTTAAGCCCTCAGGTATTTGGTCACACTAAAGCGCATTTGGATGCAACATGTCATAAGTGAACATATATAGATAAGAAAAAGGAATGCAATAATAGGCAAAAGTTGTGCATTGTTTATTAAAAAAGCTGCGGTAAAAGCAGAACGATACAAATAGTGCGATAAGCAAGGGACTAGACTATTTGAGATGTCCCTCCGTGAACGCCGTCATGGATGATATGTAAAACAAGTATACCGCTTGTTATAGAGACCACCGATACTGACGAAGCCTCGCTTCTCGGGTTGTCAGATCGTGATGTTCGGCGATTCCATCACGGACAGGCTTCTAGATAAAGGAGTCCTGGAAAATAAGAAAGTAATTGCATAATCGGAGCCCTCGTGCGTTGAGTCGTGACTCGGCTTGCCGTGGTCATGCCCCTCCCCTATGCCCATGGTATTTCCAGAGCATAATTATGTACGCCAGAGTAATCGGGCTTCGCAATTTTGGCGAGGGCTGGGTTAGCCGCATTGCTACGCTGCGTTTCGGACGCGCTGTGGTCTTGTTGTAGGTTACCTGTGCGCTTGACGGTGTCCGCCGCTTAATAGCCAGACTTTGAGAATTGCCTTGAGAGGCTGCTTTGTACTGTCCGCGAGAGTCAGCCGATGCTCCTCCGCTTGGAGAGAGCGCTCGTGTTTCCGCTGACCGTAATGACTCTCGAGGGCCTGCATCTTGAGCTTGAGGTATGCGAGAGCGGCACCGCATTGAACTTTTGTAAATGCGTTCGTCCGAGCAAAGGTATGATAGCCGCCATGAACGGGACTATGTCAAGATTAACTCTCGCTTTGAAGTTATCCGGGATCCAAGACCACTTAAAGTGTAATCGAGCTTGCATGGGCTTGGCCTCTACACCGGTATGACGCCTTTAAAGGTTGTCTTTGTGGGTTTAATCTTGAGGGGTCTATGCTCATTTTATGCGACTGATCCCGATAAAGCAGGTTCAGTTACCGCCGCCCATCGACTCTAGTGAGGTGAAATGGCCAACCATTGGGTCTAGAACTATCGCGCGAATCCGCCATGGCGGATGCTAGTGGGTGGTCCTTCGATCTAAAGAGATCGGGCAGGAGGACCACAGATTGAACTTTGGGGCGACCGCTCCATCGCATATACGCCCCTTTAGTGCACGCTCGCCCCCCTTTGGGTATGTGGGTTATGATATCATGTTCACCGTCTGACTTGTAGGGGGAAGCCCTTCGTCTCTATTTTTACGGTCAGCCTCCTCGCCGCCGCTATGTAGCCCCTTGTCATTGTTTTCGCATTTAACTTGCTTTCCTCGCTTGAACACCCAACAATCCCAGCTTGGTGTGGTCATTGGTTTTTCGGGGTCCCGTATCCGCACGAAGGTCGAGTATTCGGTCCAAATTGACGGGCCCAAGTATTTCTTTTTGAATGCCTTTTCGCCGACCGGTTTAGAGCCTCGAATCCGCATTGATCGCTGTATCCTCAAATTATCGCCATTAATGCGGCGCTTGTGCTTGTTGCGACGCCGACCGCCATTGCTGTCCTTGGTATCCGAATTACTGTGGCTCTTGGTCATGTTGTTACTACGAGCTAGCTAGTTGTTCACTTGCCAAGCAAAGCCGGTCATGAGTGTTGTGAGGGCTGCCATGGATTTTGGCTTTTCCCGTCTCTAGGTGCCGCAAGCCACTCGTCCCGGATGTTATGTTTGAAGGCTAGGGGAGCCGGACTATCATTATCCCCGGACCCAAGACTACTAAGATAGAAGATTGAAGACTCCTACCGTGTCCTGATGGTACTTTCCTTGGCGGAAGGCAAGCTTGGCAACACGGATATGTAGATCTCCTCTACCATTGTAACCGACTGTAACCCTAGCCTCCTCCAAAGGTCTATATAAACCTAAGGGCTTTAGTCCGAGGACAACATACATTACAACAATCATACCATAGGCTAGCTTCTAGGGTTTAGCCTCCTTGATCTCGTGGTAGATCTACTCTGTACTACCCATATCATCAAAATTAATCAAGCAGACGTAGGGTTTTACCTCCATCGAGAGGGTCCAACCTCGGTAAAACATTGTATCCCTTGTCTCCTCGCTACCATCCGCCTAGACGCACAGCTCGGGACCCCTACCCGAGATCCGCCGGTTTTGACACCGACATTGGTGCTTTCATTGAGAGTTCCTCCGTGTTGTCACCAATAGGCTTGATGGCATCTTTTCAACTAACGACGCCGTCCGTGGTGAGACTTTTCTCCCGACAGATCTTCGATTCGGCGGTTTCCCACCGCGGGCCAATTCACTTGGCCATCTCGAGCAGATCGAAGCTACGCCCCGCCGCAGTCGATTCAGAGCTTAAACTTCACGGCCGATGTCCGCGAGACTTGATCTTCGACGACTCAAGCCATCACGAAGCGCCACACTCGTGACGATGGCATGATCTAGCTCGCTCAACAAAGGCTCGGTCGCGACGGGATCCGCCCGCCATTAGCCCGAGCCGATCGCCCAGACGAGGGCCGGTGGATAGACGCCGCCTAGGGCTTCAACATCCACGGCGATGGAGCCGAACATCGATCTTGTCCTCTCAAACTCGTGATCCCGAGGCGACTCGCCGGACTCAACCTCCCGCGCCCCACTAGTCGATCCGATTGGGCGCCGTTATGGAATTCACCGCCCGGACATCTTCCAAGATTTCGCTTTTGGCGATATCTTGAATTCACTAAAGCATCTCTCGTTATCAGAGAGTCCCGGCCGACTATGGCCAGGATGGTTGGGGTAAGACGACGAAGAAATTCAGATCCCACCCACCACCCACTTTGTAGCCACCGTCGACGATCTAACCGACATGTTAGACTACGATTCAAGACATCGACGCTTATGGACGATTTACGAGACGAAGAAAACAGAATTTATATAAAGACGACAGACCACTCGTCGCATGACATACATATGGTGGACACCCAAAGGGGAGCGATAACGAGGACCAGCGGTCACAAGCAGAAGATGACCCCGCCGAGCAAACGACCAAAACGACGGGCGTAGACGCCGCCCTAAGTCCCGCCGACGACAACAACGCTCCCAAGGAGCCTAACGATATGGCAGAGCTCACAATCGGACGATTTAACATGAAAATAAGTAACCGCTCAAACATGACGAAGTCGAGAATCAATCCAAGCTCCGACGAGAACAACAGTCCGGATGATCGTGATGCCTGACATCGCCGGAGAGTAAGAACCTTCTAAAAGACTCTCACAAGATCGCAAGAAGTTTCCAAAGAAGGAAAACGGAGGCTCAAAACAGCTAAGACACACTCGTAATGAGATGGAGCAAAGTGCTCAAAACTGCAGAGAAGCACGGCAATGGCCACCAATCAAAGAGCTACCCGCTAAGTCGCATCGAATTCACGAAGAGGCTATAGAGCCTCCACCACCCCAAAAATAAAGGCTGCTTGGTTGGATAGACGGCCGATGACAGCCAAATTATGAAAGCGGCGCACACATAAATCCACCAACGAACTCTGAAGGATAGATGGCCCAGCCAGTCCATCTACGGGCCAAAGGAGAAGGCCCTAAGAAGCAAGGCAACACGTCATAGGTCCGATGATAGCGGCACACACAAACACAGGGCGGCCAAGACACCCACTATGTTTCACTGATGAGGTGTCGGACCATGAATTCCCAGCGGATTTAAGCCCATAAACATAGAGGCTTCACGATGGAACAAAGAGACCGAGTCCTGGATAGAAGATTATATTCTCACATATACACATGGCCAGAGGAGATGATCTCCACGCCTATAAAATACCTACCCTCAAGCTCAAAGGGCCAGCCCGCATTGGCTTAAAAGCCTCCTGTAAAAACATCATAGTTGGGAAGAGCTCGAGGACGTTAGAGCAAATTTTCAAGGGATTTATGTCCGTCCTCCCTGATGCAGATGATCTAAGTCACATAACTCAACAGCCCGGAGAGTCAGCGCATGAAATTCTCGGAACAAGTTCCTTACAAAAGAACCAGATAGTCGACCGTCTGCACGCCAAGCCCTAGCAGCCAAGCACAATGTCCGGAGACGAATGGCTCGCCAGCACCCTCATTCAAGAGAAACCGAGGACAATGTCCGTGACTAACAAGCCCTATGACCCGTCAGGTGGGAGAGGATAGTGGCTAGCAAGATGCAAAGACCAATGACCCAAGTACATCCGAGATAAGAGATGGAACGAAAATCACGGCCAGAAAAAAGAGCAAGCCGAATAAAGAGAAAAGCCCAAAGAGCACTAGGCACAATGCCGGATTCAAAAGCTCATGTCCAATAATAAACACAGCCTCTAAAGGATGACAAGGATTTAATTGTCCAACTTAAATAAGATTTTGGGCCTGATATGTCAAATCCACAGACTTCTGTAGGCCCGCAAATCACACCCACAGGATTGTTGGGTTTTTAAACAGTCCGCCGACTAAATGCCGAATATTAAGGCTCGACCAAGCCAAGAAGATAAACCCCAACAACAGAAAGCACCGAAAACAAAAGACTTTCCACAAGGGGTCAAAGCAAGAAACTCACTTCATGTGATAATACGAAAAATAGTGCGGCACTTCCTAAAAGAGCCGCCGCGGTCCAACCCAAGGCATCGAGAGATTGGATATCAAAATCCAATCACTTTCGACCACCTGACTACTTGGCTGCTCAAATGCGGACGGACTCCCATGATATTGAATCCCATAATAGACGGATTACAATTTACTCATGTCCTAATGGACGGAGGCGGCGTATTTAAACTTGTCAGATTCAAAAACAATCCGAGGACGGGGTAAACCCCTGCTAAAATCCGACACAGCCGCACTTCCTTCAAAGGAGTGACGCCAGCCCTTACGCCAAGTGCACAGCTCCATATTACTAGAAGTCGTGTTCAGATCGCCAACAATTTTCGACGAGAAAAATTAATTTTTCACATCGCCCCATTTGAAAGTGAATATCAAGCACTTTTGGACGAAAGGCTTTTGTCCGCTTCAACGCTTATACCACATTACGCTCTTGCACTCCACTTTGCTTCCGTCCAAGGGGCCCATTTCAGTATGCGAGGGTCACTTAAAGACCCCGGAGCTCGGATAGACGATCCGCCTCAAAGAGCTAGGGGCTCCCTAGCCGATAACGTGATCAAGGTGGGCTATACAAGACAAAACAACCAAGGGTTCATACACACCTCGCTTTAATTATTTATATTTTTGTTTTACATATTTTTCGTGACGATTTGTTTTCGAACCAAACGCTCTCTCTTTTTACAGATGAACAAAGTGCACACCGCCCAGATAAACGGCGCAACGGAGACACAAAGCAGACGCAAGAGGGACCTGCCAGAGGATTCTTTCAGATTAAGACCTCGCAGAAACCTTCTTTTTACCGCTCTCTTGTTGTTATTCTCCTTGGTTTCTTCCTATAGCCAAAGCGAGCTCGACGCTTTGGCATCGCCACGCTGTAAGACCATGCCCGCATTCGGACACTAGGGGCTTAGGCATCGTCACCTATTATTATAAAGACCGAACACCTTAGGGAGTGTTCGCGCCTCGAAGTTAGGCATTATATGCATCAGTCTCAATCATGTCTTCGGCCAAATGATGTGTTTGCCTTCTGCCTCGTGTTTTGTCTGCTTTACGCTCAGATCATCGGCTAACGCGCACCAGAGAACTACTGTGATTGTGCCCCAATTCGCCGGGCGAAGCACCTCAAAGAGAGAAAGCCTGGAAACCGATCCGCTATGATACAGAAGAGACCGGTCAACCACTGATCGACTACCGAATGTTTAGAATTCCTCGCTTTGACGGCGACCATTTCCCGTCAGGGACTTACGCACCTCGAATTCGAGATGTGCGATGCCACCAGGCTATATCGTAGCCCCACCTCGAGCTCCATCGCTAAGGAAAGTGATAAAGCATTATAGTCCGGATTGCCTAGTTCGCACGCTACCACCTCCTTAAACAGGACCGAGACGCTTGATTATGTGAAAACACGCTATTTTGCGAACACCGCGCGACTTTGTGCGTAATAAGTCAAGACGCCATCTTTCAAGTTATACAAAAGTATACGTGAACGGGTCAAGACAGAGAAGTTTTACTACTTGGGACGACAAGTATAAAAAGCAAGCTTGTAACATAATCATCGATTTACAAGGTTATCGCGCTCATTTGAACGTGACACTTCGAGCATCGCGACTTATTACACGAGCGCCACGCATAACCTCCTCAAGTAGTGCTCGCAGGAGCCGGTTTTCATCCCAACTCGGGCGGCAACAGCTGTGGCATCCATCTCCGACAATGCGCCTTCACACGGCAAGAGCCATCCACGCTACCGGCGCAGCGACCGCTTCATCTCCTTTATATGTGGCACCACCCAAGGAATTGCTGCAGAAGTCGAAATAGTTGCCGCTTTGACCTCTCGCCGCATATGGGCCACGATGTCGCCATGGCAAGTCCGGACAATCCCACTTAGCTCGCCCATTCGCCAGCCTGGTCCGCCAACGGAAGTGAGCGATCCGACCGTGGAATTGAGACCAATATAGATCTTCGTCTCGTGATCCTCCCCGGCTCCGGCAAGCTTAACAGATCACCAGACTTGCAGCTAAGTCCATATACTTGGATCCTCCGGACCTACAAATTACCAATTTGAGCATACCTTGCATCCATAAACCGCGACGCAGAGAAAAGACTTGCCACCACGATCTCTCGGCTCGGGCGCAGTTTCTTCCTTCATAGTCGTGCATTGCAGTAGCGGGCATCCTTGGCTTCGTGGTGGCCTTCTTCAGTCTCTCCATTCCGATAAGCGCCTTTTCAAGAGCCTCATTGCGTCGGTAGTATCCTTTAATTTCACTGGCCAATTGCCACCGCCTAGGGCAAGGCGCAGCCTTTTCGCTTTCAACTCCTCGCCAGCCTCTAGAGGCAGTCGCTACACTCCTTCGGCCTGCTTCTTAGCTAGAGCAAGTTCGCCCAAGGCTTCCACAAGAAGCAAAGAGCACTGCCTGCAGACGTAACAACATATAATTTATCGAGGCGGCTTCACCCCCTTAATAAAGCGGCATGAGAACTTTACCTTGCGACTCGCCAAGTCGCTTGCTGACAAGTGCGATGTCCTCATCGCCAGTCAAGTGCCGAAGTTAATTCGCAAACTCACTAGTCCGGCTAGCTCTGAGTATCCGCCACCCGCATAGGAATAACGGAATTAATTACTTTAGATTTCGATCTCAGACGTGCTGCCGCTTCCGGATAACCCATCGAGTCTCAGGGCTACTATCTATACAGTATGCATTGTTATATGCAAAACTGTTAAAAGACAAAGGGTGCGCCATTCTCGTGATACCTCAAAACCCGCCAAAGAAACTCATGGCAGATTACGCAATCCGCTGCAATGATTTAAATCTCTTCCAATCACCATACGATCAACGCACGGTGATCTTCTCAAATGGACGCCTCTCAAGGTGCATTCTTCGCCTTCCCGGATACCGCAGTGCGAACTCTCCGCCCTCCAGATTCGTGGATACCTCCGTGATGACACTTCGCTCGCCGCTTCTATCCGGCGGCGTCATGGACGGAGGCGACGCTTCCATCATCTCCTAAGGAGGTCCTCAAGATGAACTTCATCTCGAGAAGGCTGCAGATCTGAACTGCAATATAAATATTTCGTTACCCACAAGCACAAATGAAGGTATTTTTTTTACTAATTAACTTCCTCTTCATACTCACGCTCGTTGAGGGCTGGTCTTCGGCGATGATTGCGCCACTCGATTCTTCCCGACACCGGACTTCTTGAAGATCTCTTCCCACGCTTAGGGCTTTGGCCTCCTGATCTTCGGAGGCGGTCCTCTTCTCCCCATGAAGGAGAGATTCTTGGTTCCCTCTTCACGCCCTTTGGGCGTAAATATTAGCTCCTCTATTTTCCCCTGCAGCCCCTTCCGTCAGGCGCAATCCTCCAACATTCTCGACCAAAGACGTGGCTCCAAAGCATGGGTCTTAGGAGGGGGGCCGACATCTTATCAGCCTTGATCGCTACCACCCATTCCTATAAAGAACAAGGGGTTAGGAAGCTAACTTTAGAAAGGCATATAAAATGTAATGTCCGGACTTTGAGCTATTTATTCGAGTATCCTGGCGATCGGGCTTAGGCCTCGCCTCTGGTCAATCCGACACGCCACTCAAGGGTCCAAGAACAACTTGTACATCTCCACGGGTGTCGCACCCATAAAGTGTTGAGAATCTGAGGTCCCTCCGGGTTGAACTCCTCATAGACGGAGAGGACGGCGCTTGGCGTAAGATGCCCGGTTAGCATAACCTCGCGATCACTTTGATCAGCCGATCTCCTCGCTTGAGGTTTCAACTGCCTCAGCTGGAGGGCACGCCTTCTGGACGCCCCCAATTGAGCCCTTGGTCGACCCACGACATTAGCTAGCGGAGGTCCCGGCGGAATGAAGGCGGCGGCTTCTCGTCACGCCTCTTCGAGCGGTGATGTAGAACCACCGCTGCTGCCACACCGAGTTCCTCTTGAAGGAACCCTCGGCCACGGGCATCGGCCTTTTGTTTATGGTCACAACAGACTCGCTTGACGCCTCGATCATCTTCGCTTTACTTGAAGGTCTTCAGCCATAGGCCAAGTGGGGAATGACGCGGAGGAAGGCTTCGCAGATTTATAATGAATGCGGAGATGTGGAGGATGGACCTGAGCCAAGTCGGAAAGTCCAGCCCATAGTAGAATAGGATCCTCTCACGAAGGGATCCGCTGGGAAGCCTAAACCCCGACGGAGGTGGGATACGAACCACGATTTGCTGGCTCGGTGGCACGGCCTGCCCTTGGGCAGCAACCTCAGGCGAAACCTCGAGGCTGTGCACTTGGCTTCACGCAACTTCATTATGTCCTCCTCCGTGACGGAGGAAGGCATCCACCAGCCCGGAGGTCGGAGCCGACATGGTTGAGGATCCGGCGCCAATCTGAGGCTCGGGTGTTGGAACTAGGAGCGGAGAGGAGATTCGATGCGAGATTGAAGAACAAGGACAGCCTTGGTCCTCTTATAAAGGGAAGAAATACTAAGGCCGCCCTGCGGACTGCTTTGGGATTCCCTTCGATAGAGGAGGTGTGGCGACGGGAAATGTAACGCCTTGATCCGGCGCGCCTGTGTGTCCGCTATTATTCGCCGTTGTTGCCATGTCATTTGCTTGTGTTGCATTTTGCCATGTCATCATCTGATTTCATCTGTGATGTTTTCAAAACTTGCATCCGTTTCGGAGTCTGCAGACACACTGCACGCGCCCTCGCTGCACCTCCGAATATTATTTTTGTAAGCTGCATAAAATGTTCTCTAATGAAGCTTAGCATGCAGTCTTATTATAGTGTAGACAGAGCGCCTCGCAAGTTTCACGATTCGAGTCCATTTGATAGCCCAACTGTTAGACCTACAACCGCATATAGCCGGGTCTATACGCCGGTCGCTTTTGGTATCCGAAATAGTTGCCGGGCTGCTTTTTCTCCCTCTCTTCACAGCCCACCTAGGCCTGCCTAACCCCTCCACCTGCACAGTCCGATGGCGATCAAACGCTCCCAAATGTAACAAAACCCCTAACCCTAGCCTTTTTTTTCCTATAAAAGGAAGCCATTCTTCCATTTTTGGCAGCACCAACTCCCTCCTCTATCCCTAGGCCGCTTTCTCCCTCCCCGATCCCCGCCACCTCACAGCGCCCACTTGTCGGCCAGCCACATTGGCCCGCACACTGCAGCCACCGCCTGCCTCTCAAGGCCGCCATTTGTCCTCCCCACGCCGTCCTCAAGCCCCACAAGGCCAGCCTCGCTGAACCCAGCAGCAGCTCCGCCTGGCCGACCTGGGCCTGAGAGCGCCAGCAGGCCGCTCACGGCCTGGCTTCAAGGCCTTCCCGCTGGCCTCGAGCTCCAGGAGGAGCCTCGCCGCTTCTGCCACTGTTCTCACCGGGAGGCTCACAAGCCATCACCACATGCACTCTGAGGCCAGGCCAGACTGCGTCGCCTGCCTCCTTCTCCTCTCCTCCTTCCCTTCCTCACGTGTTTCTCTCTCCTCGACAAGCATTTCGCCAAGCGAGGGACTCTCGCCGATGTTGCCTGCGGAGTTCCGCTGGTTGCTGCCGAAGCTCAGATCTCGAACTACCACCGCTGGATCCGCCATTCTCGAAGTCTCGCCGCTCAGCTCGCTTCACCGGAGTCCTAACGTCGCTGGCCCCAACGGCCGCCTCGCCCCTGAATCGGAGGACGACGCTTCTGCCGCCACGGCCACGGCCTCCCCGCGATCCAGCCTAACATCGAAGTTGCCCCTCTGGCCGCAAGGTGAGCGCCGCCTTTCTATCTCCCGCTACCCCGAGCGCTTTTTTTACTATTTTGCGTCATGTTCATTTTTTTCCGTAAAACTACTAAGTCCCCGGGAAAAATCATCCATGTTGTATACTTTGACCTGTCATCTTCTCGTGATCCGTAGCTCGCTTTCGTGTATGTAATATGTCAAATTGTTCGCCTCGAGGAGTACTTCATTTCATTCCATTGCATCATTTTCATTTGAGCTCATCTTGATGCCCGAAATGCTGTTGAAGAGTGCATGTTGATGTTAATCATTAAATCGTTATAACTTGCTGTTTTTATCATTTTTGCCATGATTGATGTGTGCATCCTATGAGGTTGAGCTCTACATGAATGTTGATCTATGCCATGCCATCTTTCCGTGGGTGTATGCCATGTATTTTTGTGAGTGTGTGCTGAGTGTATCAAGCTTGCTAAGTAGGGTAGTTGTTGCTGTCGCTTTTCCCCGATGATTCTCATATATTTTGTTGCTATGTTAACATGCTTCTACTAATCATTCTATGCATAACTGAGATGTCCTATAAACATGTTTTGATCTACATGTCATGCTCTATCCATTCATGCCCTTGGTTGCAATTATAGCCTCCTGCTGAACATGTTGTAATCTTGCTCTAAAGTTGCTTGAAATTGTTGTCACACTGTTAACATTAAGTTCACTTGTTCCCATGTGTTTTCCTAGTGATCCATGTACCCTATGACCTTGCTCTTGCCATGCTTAGCTTCATAAACATGCCTTCTTACTGTTGGTTGCCTTGCCATGCCATGTATTGCTCTGTGGTGAGTGGTTCAAGCTCACGAACATGCCTACTTATTGTTGTTCCCGCCATGTATGAATCAGTAATATAACTTGCCATGTTTACATGGGTGCCATCATATTTTCTATGCCTTTTGGCTCATGGTCAGTAAGGGACTTTTGATCTATGAATTAGTAGATTCATGCCATGCCTTTGTTTGCCATGATAAGTTCCTGTAACATGTTGTTTGATAGCTCTAAACATTGCAACTCGATGTTATTTCGCTAAAGTCCTAAATCGTTATTATTTGCAATATTCCATGTGTTTTTGAGCATGTTCTAGTTGTTTCGGAGATAGCTCAGTGTTCATGTTTTGTTATGCTTTACGCTGCACTTCATGCCCATGCCTTTGTTATTATGTTGGGTTGTCTGTAGCATGTTGTTTTGATGCTTGTAAGATGCCTAGTTGCTGTTATGATGATTGTTGCTATGACTTGTATAGTGTGCATGTGTTGAACCGCTGTTCGCTTTGAGTGTGCTCTATATGAAACTTGCTTGATTTTGCATGTAGCTTCATATTATCATGTTGCATCCTTGTTTTGGTGTGTTTGCTTGATGTTTGGGTGCATTTTGCATCAATGCCATGTTTAACTTGTTTTGCTCATATCTTCTAGGCCGTAGTTCCAAATCTAATGAACTTTATATGTAACTTGACTAGAATTTCGTGTAGATCATCTTGGTGTATCTTAACTTGCTGTTTAACAACTTGAACATAAGGTTTATTCAGTTCTGGACCAATTTCGAAATATGCATATGAGGACTTACCTGAATTGTTATATGTTGTTCCCGCCCTCATTTAAACTTGCCTTGATGTGTTGTTCTTGTTTGCATCATCTCTGCCATGAGTAGCTTCATGTAGTTTGGTCATGCATCATGCTTGTTGTGCATCATGCCTTGTTCATGTGTGGTGTGTTTACCTATGTTGTGTGCTTCTTCTTGTTAGTTCCTGCTTCTGCTATGATCGTGAGGATTCGCTCGCCTTCGTGGGTTCGCCTTCGGGCTTCATCTTCTTCATGGACTCGTTTCTTCTTCCTTATGTGGATTTCGTGCAAGATGATCGCTACCCGGATCTCACTACTATCATTGCTATGCTAGTTGCTTCGCTTTATCGCTATGTCTATAGTTATTACCATCATTTGCTCTTCAAGCATCCCAAATTGCCATGAACCTCTAACCTTTGACACCATTCCTAGCAAACCGTTGTTTGATATGTTACCGCTTTGCTCAGCCCTCTTATAGCTGCTGCTAGTTGCGGTGAAGTTGAAGATTTCTCCATGGTGGACAGGGTTATGTTGGGATATCACAATATCTCTTATATTATTAATGCATCTATATACTTGGTAAAGGGTGGAAGGCTCGGCCTTATGCCCGGTGTTTTGTTCCACTCTTGCCGCTTCTAGTTTCCGCATATACCGTGTTATGTTCCCGATTTTATGCTCCTAACGCGGTCGGGTGATTTATGGGACCCCCGACAGTTCGCTTTTGAATAAAACTTGTCCAAAGAAGGCCCAACATTGACTTTTACCATTTGCCTCACCACCACCTACTTTTTTCCTTTGGGAGTAATTAACCCAAGGGTCATCTTTATTATAGCCCCCGGGCCAATGCTTGTCTAAGTGTTGGTCCAAACCAGAGCCACTTATGTGCCGCCTCTAGGCAACTTGGGGTATCGCCGGTTGCCAGACGTATCGCTTTCATTCCGGTTGCGGACTCGAGACGAGATATGCTGCTACTATCGGATGTCGGCATCACGGGAGGTCTTGCTGGTCTTGTTTTACCATTGTCGAAATGTCTTGATGTACCGGGATACCGAGTCCGATCGGAGTGTCTTGGGAGAAGGTCTATTCTTCGCTGATCGCGAGAGCTTGTCATGGGTAAGTTGGGACACCCCGCAGGTATAAACTTTCGAGAGCCGTGTCCGCTGTTATGTGGCGATGGGAATTTGTTAATGTCCGTTGTAGATAACTTGACACTAGATCCGAATTAAAACGCATCAACCGCAGTGTAGCCGTGATGGTCTCTTCTCGGAGTCCCGGAAGTGAACACGGTTTTGGGTTATGTTTGACGAAGTAGGTGTTCGTGATCACCTCTTGATCATTGCTAGTCTGACGACCGCCCGCTTTGTTCTCTTCTCGCCTTATTTATGATGTTAGCCACCATATTATGCTTAGTCGCTGCCGCAACCTCACCACTTTACCCTTCCTTTCCCATTAAGCTTTGCTAGTCTTGATACCCATGGTAATGGGATTGCTGAGTCCTCGTGGCTCACCAGATACTTCCAAAACCAGTTTGCAGTGTGCCTATGTTACTGAAAGGTGACGAACTAAGCTCAAGGAGGAGCTCATGAAGATCTTGCCCTTTGTGTTGTTTCGTTCTAGTTGATCAAGAGTGGAGCCCAGCTTAAATCGATCGGGACCTTTGTCGATTTGGGGTTCTTCTTTATTTTGGTTCCGTAGTCGGACCTTGATTGTATCCGGATGATGTAATGCTTTATTCATGTAATTGTGTGAAGTGGCGATTGTAAGCCAACTATGTATCTTTTCCCTTATGTATTACATGGGTTGTGTGAAGATTACCTCACTTATGACATTGCTTTCAATGCGTTATGTTTCTAAGTC
The DNA here is from genome assembly GCA_021437245.1 of Aegilops speltoides. Taxonomy (NCBI): domain Eukaryota; kingdom Viridiplantae; phylum Streptophyta; class Magnoliopsida; order Poales; family Poaceae; genus Aegilops; species Aegilops speltoides. The sequence continues at coordinate 9,872 of JAHHZJ010007464.1, read as the reverse complement.
GTGGCTTCACACGGGAGATATAGCCGATCGAGGGCGCTATAAGTTGGTAATCGAGCCTTCCCGACCTTAGGAGCCCCACCGCTTGATCGCTTTTAGCGCCGAGTTGTGTCTAGAAAATGTTTTGAGTCATTTAGATTATATATATCGAGAGTTAGGAATTCTTTTACTCCTTACCTCTTTCATCGCCCGGTAAGGCATCCTCGACGAGAGTTTTGACTCTTTCTCTCAAATTTCACTAAAAATTTTTAGGATCACGCTGGTATCTTGGAATCGCTCATGGTTTTATGATGAGAACATTGTCTTGGTGCCTCTGTCGTGGGTTTAGTGGAAGTGTCCCGGAGTTGAGCTCGAGGTGTTGTCGCCATAATTTTATCATTGCAGCCTGAATACCCGAGTTTAGTACGCCGACATCGAAAATCTCTTTTATGCAGTTGTTGGTGAGATAACCCCGATAACCCAAGATCGAGGTGAGTAATGAGTATTGCCATGACTCGTATAATGTGATGCTTTTCAAGGTTGAGGTACATTTATTTCAAGGTTTCTTGTTATGTGTTGACGGATGGATACAATTGGATGTAGGTATTGTTAGTTTGGGTGAGATATATTGCCTCCTCAGTATCCCCAACACTAGATTGCATAACCGTAAAGTTTCGGAATTTTATAGGTGGGAATTCAAGTAGCTCCTAGAATATCTTTCCGACAGATGTATGATATGGGATTGGGTAAATCTCTATCATATGTTTGTTCCGACTTATTCGCGCAAGCCAATCCTTTGTTTTGTTTTATTTGTGGTATTCGAGTTGCTTCAAGTCAAATGTTGAATCCATACCTTTCCTAAACGGTGTTCTCATATTGCTATGTGAATACTAATCCTTTTGATCATTGATTTTGTCATGTCAACTCCTTTCCAACCGTGTGCTTCTTCAAGTGGATCCCATCATTTTTCCCATCCGCAAGATAAATTCTAAGTTTTCTCAACGGTGTTTGTTTCTGCTCATCCCAAGTTGTCTTTTGTTTTTCCCCACCCTCCCACCCTTTTTCTTCAAGGACTTAGATTTCTTAATCATGTATCATTTTATTTGTGGGAAGTCTCTTCATTCTTTCAATCAATGTTCTTATCCAGTGATTTCCCATGAAGATGCTCAACAGCTTCAAGTTCATCATCCTTCGCTTTTTTAATTGTCCGTGGATCCATATCAAGCTTTTGATATTCATCATATCCTTTCCTTGTTTCAAATGCCTTTCATAATACCGTGCACCTCTCAATCAGCCACTTCTCGCTATTCATTTTTCCCGAGTGCTCAAGATATCTCAAGACTTGTGTTTCCATTCTTAATCCGCTCAAGCTTATTTGGAGATTGTTATCTCATTCAAGCCATTTAATTCAACCGTGCAATCTCTTTAAATCATTTCCAACGGTGTTTTCGAGTGAGGGCCCTAACCCACGTGCATCTTTTCCTGTGATCTTACCGACTCTTCTATTTATTCCGAGTTATTCTTAAATGCTTTTCAAGTGTGACATAAGAATGGATTCCATCACCACATGCCTTCTCCAAGATTGTTTTCAAATTATTTTCATCTTGGCTCAACCTTTCTCTTTAATTCTTCCGAGTATCTCAACAATTCATGGTGGTTATCATCATCATTCTCAACATTTGAAGACCAAGAAGGATTTCTCTTAAATCTTGGTCCATTCTCTTGAATATTCATGGTTCTAGCTTGATGCCATCCTCTCATAATTGTTTTCGATCAGAGAATTCTTTCTTACCATCCGAGTATTTCTTGAGTTGTTTCCATTTCTTTCTTCCAAGGCCATCATGTCATAATTCTTATTCTCGCCGTAGCTATCATTCTCCAAATCTTACCAAAGGCATCATTCAAATATCCTCTAATCAGTTCTTGATCTCTTTGTTCTCATGTATCTAGTTTGTCTCAAGCACCTTCGCTCATTTGTTAATTCTTACCGTGATGCACCCTTACTTCAATCATTTTCAATTCTTACGGTGGTTCTTTCAAGATCTCTTCCCCTGCTCATCATATCAATTCATTTGTTGTTCCAATCCTACCGTGGTTCGTTGAAGACCTTCTCAAGTTTTGATATATCTCTTTAATCCTTTCTACGAGAATAAGTAGTATGCCAAATCCATTGCTTGTCATCAATTAAATTTGATGAAGGATAAGCATAATAAACCTTATTCTTATTGCCTCGAGGTGATTCAATTTTTTCTTCCTGAGTTTGTTCATGATGAAGTAATTTCGGTTCTAGTGTTTCATCTATTCTTTTCCGGAGTTCTAAGTTTTCTTGATGTCTCGCCACGAAGCTTCATCTAAATCATCGCAAGGCTTCACCTTGTGTTTTCAAGTCTTTCTTTTATCATCCTTTTATTAATGGAGTTCTTAATGGAGGCTCTACATGGTGGTTCCAAGGATTTTTTTTCAATGTTCAACTGTTCTTCAAGATTTCTCTCGTTATGACTCCGCTAAACTATACTCAAAATTAAACATGGTGCTCAACACATGTTTTGTTTTGAGGAGTTCAAGTATTCTCCGCCTTGCATTCCAAAGTGCAATTCCTTCTATCTTATCTTTTGAGATGGTGTTATGTCACTCTTGACAATTTCCTTCATGTTTCATGATTCATATTGTTTTCAAGAATGAGGTATTTTAAATCCATCAGCTCTTCTCATTGAGTTATCTTGGGTTATATTTCACCTAAAGCTTTCCCTAAGGATTGTTGCTATTTATGGTGCTTATAAATGACCCAAGTTCTTTTTTTATCCTCCCGGTGATATAGCTTTCGCCTCCTTGTTCAGATCAATGAAATTCTTTCCGTTAGCATGGCAGGTTGTCGCCATAATTTGAGATGCATTCTTTAAGACCATATCAAGCTTATTATTTTCATTGTTGGTTTTTTCCAACAACTCCATTCTAATCTTTCTTGAAAGGGTGCTTTCCAAGCTCATTCGTGGCGGTTGGCATTTTTATCCGCTCTTCTTTATTCCGATGATCTATCTTCAATTCATCCGTTCCGAGGCATTGTGAAGTTGCTCCTCTTCGTCCAATAGTTTCGCTTTTGCCAAGATCATGTTCCTTTTTCCTTGGTTATCTATTTAATCGGAGTGTTGTGTCTATCATTCCTCTTTTAACCGAGTCTCATCCAAGTGCATTCATTTTGCCAAGTTCAAATTCTATTCCTCCATTTCCAACCGGAGTGTTGTATCATCTCCTCAATATCATCTCATCCTATCAAGTTTTCCTACTTCTTTCAAATGGAGTGTCACCAAATTATATCAATCTTATTCCTTCTCTACCTAGTTTTAACCAAGTGGTTTCAATATCTATCTTATCACTAAACCTCTTGGTTCTCATCATATTCCTTGTTCCTCTTGGCCAATGAATTGTTTGCAATCTTGGTCATCTTAGTTATTTTGTTTCTTTCAATGTGCTCAACCCTCAAGGTTCTTGGTTTCACTCATTGGTCAAAGAAGCAACTTAGTTTTACCTCTTCTTCCTCTTCCTTTCCCTCCGGTGCCATCCTAGATCTCGGACGAGATCCTCTCGAGTGGTGGAGGTTGTAACGCCTCGGATCCGATGCGCCTGTGTCCGCCATTATTCGCCGTTGTTGCCATGTCATTTGCTTATGCGTGTTGCATTTTTCCATGTCATCATTCTGCAGATTTCTATCTGCATGTTTTTCAAAATCTTGCATCCGCTCGAGTCCGGTGATCCACACTTCGCATCGCGCCAGCTGCACCTCCAATATTATTTTTGTAAGCGTGCATAAAAATGTTCTCTTAAATGGGTTGAAGCTTGCATGCGGTCTTATTATAGTGTAGACAGAGCACCCACAAGTTTCGCCGCATTCGAGTCCATTTGATAGCCCAACCGCAGAACCTACAACCGCAATTATAGCCGGTCTATACGCCGGTCGCTTGCATCCGGAAATAGTTGCCGCTGCTTTTTCTCCTCTCTTCACAGCCCACCTAGGCCTGCCTTAACTTCTCGCCATTCGGACCGTCCGATGGTGATCGAACGCTCCTAAACGGAGCAAACCCCTAACCCTAGCCTCCTTTTTCCTATAAAAGGAAGCCACCCTTCTATTTTTGGCAGAACCAATCCCTCCTCTATCCGCCGCATTTTCCCTCTCCCCGATCCGCCCGGGCCACCTCACAAAGCGCCACTTGTCGCTACGCCATTGGCCTGCCGCCGCAGCAGCCATCGCTTGCCTCGCCTCTCTGGCCGCCATTTGTCCTCCCTATGTCGCTCCCCCAAGACTTTTCACTGGCCAGTTCGCCTGGCTTCCTGGGCGGCTCGCCCCTGCCGATTCTGGGCCTGAGAAGCGCCAGAAGGCCGCCTCTCAAGGCTCGGCTTCTTCCCGCTTGGCCTCCCGAGCCCAGTGAGGACCTCTGCCGCTTCTGGCCACTTGCTCGCCGGAGGTCATGGCCACTCGCCACGGCCACTCGAGTCAAGGCTGCATCAAGGCTTCTTCTCCTTTTCTCCTCCTTGCCTTCCTCTCTCACGTGTTTCTCTCTCCGACAGCAGCCGCACCGGCGGCGACTCCGCTGACGCTGCCTGCGGAGCTCCTCCTTTCACGGCCGAGCTCAGACTGGAACCCCACCGCTGGATCCACCATTTCGAGTCCCCGCCACGCATTGCCGCCTGCTTCATCGGAAGTGAACGTCGCTGCCCCCGCGGCATTGCCTTGCCTCGCCTTTTCTGAGGACGACGCCTGCCGCCGCTCACTGGCCACGGCCTCCCGCGATCCAGCCTAACACTTGACGGGCCCTCGGGCCGCAAGGTGAGCGCCGCTTCTATCCCGCCACCTTTGCGCCGCTTTTTACTATTTTGCGCCTTCCATTTTTTTTCCGTAAAACTACTAAGTCCCCGAAAAATCATCCATGTTGCATACTTGGACCTGCTGCATCTCTCGCATCCGTAGCTCTGCTTCATGCGTGTAATATGTCAAATTGTTCGCCTGACGAGTACTTCATTTCATTCCATTACATCATTTTCATTTGAGCTCATCTTGATGCCCAAAATGATGTTGGAAGAGTGCATGTTGATGTTAATCGTCAAACTGTTATAACTTGCTTTTTATCATTTTTTGCCATGATTGATGTGTGCATCCTATGAGGTTGAGCTCTACATGAATGTTGATCTATGCCATGCCATCTTTCCAGGTGTATGCCATGTATTTTGTGAGTGGTGTGCTGAGTGCATCAAGCTTGCTAAGTAGGGTAGTTGTTGCTGCTGCTTTCCCGATGATTCTCGTTATATTTTGTTGCTATGTTAACATGCTTCTACTAATCATTCTATGCATAATCTGGAGATGTCCTATAAACATGTTTTGATCTACATGTCATGCTCTATCCATTCATGCCCTTGGTTGCAATTATAGCTTGGCTGAACATGTTGTAATCTTGCTCTAAAGTTGCTTGAAATTGTTGTCGCCACTGCTAACATTAAGTTCACTTGTTCCTATGTGTTTTCCTAGTGATCCATGTACCCTATGACCTTGTCTTGCCATGCTTAGCTTCACAAACATGCCTTACATGTTGGTTGCCTTGCCATGCCATGTATTTCTCTGTGGTGAGTGGTGCAAGCTCACTAACATGCCTACTTATTGTTGTTCCTCGCCATGTATGAATCAATATAACTTGCCATGTTTACATGGGTGCCATCATATTTTCTATGCCTTTTGACTCATGGTCAAGAAGGGACCGTTTTGTTATGCATTTAGTAGATTCATGCCATGCCTTTGTTTGCCATGATAAGTTCTCGTGAACATGTTGTTTGATAGCTCTAAACATTGCAACCTCGATGTTATTTCCGCTAAAGTCTCGAAACCTGCTATTATTTGCAATATCTCCATGTGTTTTTGAGCATGTTCTAGTTGTTTCGGAGATAGCTCGTGTTGTTGCTTTTGTTATGCTTTACGCTACTTCATGCCCATGCCTTTTGTTATTATGTTGGGTTGCTGTAGCTTGTTGTTTTGATGCTTGTAAGATGCCTAGTTGTTGTTAGGACATGTATTGTTGCTATGACTTGTATAGTGTGCATGTGTTGAACCGTTGTCTGCTTTTGAGTGTGCTCTATATGAAACTTGCTTGATTTTTGCATGTAGCTTCATACTATCATGTTGCATCCTTGTTTTGGTGTGTTTGCTTGATGTTTGAGTGCATTTTGCATCAATGCCATGCTTAACTTGTTTTGCTCATATCTTCTAGGCCGTAGCTCTAAATCTAATGAACTTTATATGTAACTTGACTAGAATTTCATGTAGATCATCTTGGTGCATCTTAACTTGCTGTTTAACAACTTGAACATAAGGTTTATTCAGTTCTGGACCAATTTCGAAATATGCATATGAGGACTTACCGGAATTGTTATATGTTGTTCCCGGCCTCATTTAAACTTGCCTTGATGTGTTGTTCTTGTTTGCATCATCTCTTGCCATGAGTAGCTTCATGTAGCTTGGTCATGCATCATGCTTGTTGTGCATCATGCCTTGTTCATGTGTGGTGTGTTTACCTATGTTGTGTGCTTCTTCTTGTTAGTTCCTCGTTTCGTTGCGATCATGAGGATTCATTCGTTTCGTGGTGGCTCGCCTTCGTGGCTTCATCTTCTTCATGGACTCGTTCTTCTTCCTCATGGGATTTCAGTGCAAGATGACCGCTACTCCGGATCTCACTACTATCTGTCATATGTTAGTTGCTTCGCTCTATCGCTTATGTCTGCTTTCCATCATTTGCTTCTTCAAGCCTCCCAAATTGCCATGAACCTCTAACCTTTGACACCATTCCTAGCAAAACCGTTGTTTGGCTATGTTACCGCTTTTGTTCAGCCCTTCTTATATAGCGCCTAGTTGCAGGTGAAGTTGAAGATTTCTCCATGGTGGACAGGGTTATGTTGGGATATCACAATATCTCTTATATTATTAATGCATCTATATACTTGGTAAAGGGTGGAAGGTTCGGCCTTATGCTCGGTGTTTTGTTCCACTCTTGCTCCTAGTTTCCGCCATACCCGTGTTATGTTCTTGATTTTATGCTCCTAACGCAGTCGAGTGATTTATGGGACTTCGAGAGTTCGCTTTGAATAAAACTTGTCCAAAGAAGGCCCAACATTGACTTTTACCATTTGCCTCACCACCACCTACTTTTCCCTTGGGAGTAATTAACCCAAGGGTCATCTTTATTATAGCCCCCGCCCAATGCTTGTCTAAGTGTTGGTCCAAACCAGAGCCATTACGCGGTGCCGCCTTTAGGCAACTTGGGTATCATCGTCATTGTCAGACGTGATCGCCTATATCCGGTCATGGCCTCGAGACGAGATACGCCGCTGGATACTATCAGGATGTTTCAAGACCGAGGTCTTGCTGGTCTTGTTTTACCATTGTCGAAATGTCTTGATGTACCGGATAATGAAGTCTGATCGAGTGTCTTGGGAGAAGGTCTATTCCTTCGCTGATCACGAGAGCTTGTCATGGGTTGTTGGGACACCCCCGCAGGTATAAACCAGAGCCGTGTCTGCGGTTATGTGGCATGATGGGAATTTGTTAATGTCCGGTTGTAGATAACTTGACACTAGATTCGAATTAAAAGCATCAATCAAGGTGTAGCTGTTCATGTGATGGTCTCTTCGGCGGAGTCCGGAAGTGAACACGGCTTTGGGTTATGTTTCGACGTAGTAGGAGTTCGTGATCACCTCTTGATCATTGCTAGCTAGTCGACCGTCGCTCCGCTTTGTTCTTTTCTTCGCTCTTATTTTGCGATGTTAGCCACCATATTATGCTTAGCCGCTACCGCAACCTCACCACTTTTTACCCTTCCTTTCCCATTAAGCTTTGCTAGTCTTGATACCCATGGTAATGGGATTGTTGAGTCCTCGTGGCTCACCGTGATACTTCCAAAACTAGTTTGCGGTGTGCCTATGTTATGAAAGCAGTGACGAACTAAGCTCAAGGAGGAGCTGATGAAGATCTTGCCTTTGTGTTGTTTCTGCTCTTGTTGATCAAGAGGGAGCCCAAATGGGTCATCGTGGACCTTTGTCGATTTGGGGTTCTTCTTTTATTTTGGTTCAGATTCGACCTTGATTGTATCTCGAATGATGTAATGCTTTATTCATGTAATTGTGTGAAGTGGCGATTGTAAGCCAACTATGTATCTTTTTCCTTATGTATTATATGGGTTGTGTGAAGATTACCTCACTTGCGAATTGCTTTCAATGCGTTATGCTCTAAGTCGTGTTTACATCGGGAGATATAGCCGCATCGAGGGCGTTATAGGAACGGTCAAGTTACCTACTTCACGTATTGATGAGGATCCTGAATAAGGGGAACACGATCTTCCGCCACGACAAGATCGCAAGTTGAAACCGCTTCGCTTAAACGTGGCCGAGGTGGTATAGTAAAAACGATTCAAACAAGGACGGTGGTAGGTACCGCATAACACGTCGCCAGATTGAGCTAGTGTATATTTTATTCTCTATGGTGGAATGTGGGAAATTATTTTTGCAGAGCTTCTGACCATCTCGGTGTTCATGATCTTCTCCGGATTATTCAAGGGAGGAACCCGCCTTTGCAATGCTCAACATTATATGCTACCGGACTTATCGCCATTGAAGACTGGTTCAGGGGCTACCGAGGGAGTCCTGACTAGGGGTGTCCGGACAACGGATTATCATTATCCACGGACTCCAAGACTACGAAGATAGAAGATTGAAGACTCACCAGGTCCCGATGGTACTTTCCTTACGTGTGAAGGCAAGCTTGGCAATATGGATATGTAGATCTCCTACCATTGTAACCGATTTCTGTGTACCCTAGCCTCCTCCGTGTCTATATAAACCGGTGGGCTTTAGTCCGTAGGGACAACATAATACATTACAACAATCATACCATAGGCTAGCTTTGGGTTTAGCCTTGATCTCGTGGTAGATCTACTTTGTACCACCCATATCATCAATATTAATCAAGCAGACGTAGGGGTTTACCTCCATCGAGGGGCCCGAACCTGGGTAAAACATTGTGTCCTCGCCTCCTATTACCATCCCACGACACAGCCGACCCCTACCCGAGAGATCCCAAGTTTTGATAACCGACAGATCCCAATTACTGTGGCTCTTGGTCATGTTGTTACTAATAGCCATTGTCTTCCCGCAAAAGCGGGTCATGAGTGTTGTGAGGGCTGCCATGGATTTTGGCTTTTCCAGGTGCCGGGCAAGCCACTCGTCTCGGATGTTATGTTTGAAGGCTGCAAGGGCCTCAGATCCGGACAATGACAATTTGATTTTTTTGGTTAGGAACCGTGTCCGAATTGTCTAGCTGATTCCTCCGCTGCTGAATTATGGCTTAGGTCATCGGCGTCTCGTGGTCGCACATAGGTGCCGTGGAAGGTCGAGAATTCGGTTTCCGGTCTTCCCAACAACCAATTGACTCCGCTGGCAAGTCGTTAAGCCAATGCCGAGCTGGTCCTTTAAGCTTGAGGGAGGTATTTGACTGTAGATCATCACCATGGGCCGTGGATATGAAGGAGATAGTCCTCGATCCACCGCAGGATCTGTTGTGCCATCGTGATTATTCAATGTTTACGGTTTGAAACCCTCATGATTTGATGATCCATCACGCCTATGAAGCATAGTGGGTGTGCGGCGCTCAGATTATTATATCACGACGCAGCTCAAATGAGCTTTGTTCATCAGGTTCGCCCGGCCGAATTGCTATATCCGCGTGACGTTGTCATCATGTATCGTGGGCGCCCACGCCGATCCGTAGATCGATCTTGTTTGCCTTGCCTTGTCCTCCAAAGATATCCCGCAGGTCCGCGATTTTCCGCCGCTTTGGTTTTTTAGCGCGCCGAGGTGCGGTTGAG
>JAHHZJ010007463.1:0-14811 GCA_021437245.1 Aegilops speltoides | reverse complement strand
GTGAGCGCTTGATGACTTCCACCGGGGCACGCCCCACCACCGGACGAGGCAAGTAGTCCTGTGCATGGCTCTCCAGCCACAGACTATGAGGCCCTTCATGGCCGCCGGACCTTGGGAGCCGACCACATTTGGTCGCTAGGGGCACTGGATGTCCCTCACAGATCGAGACCAAGAAATTTCCGAGCTCCCTCCTCAGAGAATGCGGGCGGATCGACACGCCAGAGGCAGATCTGCAAAACGCTCGAGAGCTCCGACCAAGAAAGTAATTTACATTCACATGCTTGCTTTGATGAAAATGCCTTACCCGCCCTATTTCTTCTCACCTCAATCTCCCGAGGGCCTTATGGGCCTCGGCCTTAGCGGTTTGGCACTTTCAAGGCCGAGGCAAGCCGACCTGAATTCAAGTCACCCTCCAAACCTCATTTTCCATGAGAGCCGGAGCTCCCCACCTCCCACCCCGGCCTCCCGCTTCTGCCCACCCATTCCGATTATGTTGTCATGACATGGCCTCCTTCGGGTCGCCACCTGTTCGTGGCCCCCGAGCCCATGTTATCCTTGTTATTTCTATTGCAACCAAAATCCTTTTCAGAAGGTACAAAATTCAAAGTGGTGTTCCACCCTTTGTCCTCGAAGCGCCAAGGCCCTTTCTCGACCGCCGAGGTCCCGCTAGCACCGAACTCGCAATGGGCGGGAGGGTCAAAAAAGCCGCAAACCCATATTGACATATTTTTAGCACTCACAGATATCTTTTTTAGATCCTCACCCGTTTTTCTTCCCAACACCAACCAGCATCGGGGCTACCGTTTATGCGGTATTACATTCATATTTTAAAACTTCTTACCTCAAAGCCTTAGAAGGCGCGAGCTTCGGTCACCCGCTCTTGGCAAGCCAATTTCAATCACCGACTCATAATAGGGGTGTTTTTCCTGATGGAAGCCGCTGAGCGCCCAACAAGTTGTCCGGCCCGTTGGAAGGGGGCCTGCAACGGCCCCTTCTTATGGGGGGCCCGGACCTAACCATTTGGGTTCCCATGGAGTCCCAAAGTCCGGAGGTTGCCTTGTGGCACCTCCGGCCTCCTCCCGGGGGTCCCTCCCGATCCCACTGCCCCGCCACAAGGGGTGGAGGCCGAATGGAATACATCCGACGGGCCAAGGACCCGCTGGATGGCGGAAGATCCTCCCCCGGGCTCAAGAGGGATTAGAAGGACACTACGAACAAAAAAGAAATTAAAATCATCAGATCCAATTTACGATCTGTGGGCTTGGCCCTTGAGGGCCACTTCGCCGCCAACGCTGGCATTTGGGGAGTGTCCGGGAAGGGTCCTTCCCTTGACCCTTCGGCCCCGCTGGGGAAGCCTTTTCCTCTTCCCTCCTCAGGAGAGAGTCCTTTCCTCCCCGCCTTCGGGAGGAGTCCGCCGAGCCACACGATGAGTCCATCACCCGCACCGGAACTTCGAGTTCCCGGCCTTCTTCTTGGCCTTCTTCTCCCACCAAAGTGTACCCAAGCCCCTGCCCGGGGTCTTGGGGGGAGCCGGACACCACTGTCCGACGCCCTCCGCCACCTGCAAAGGCATTGGGAGTTTTAAAATCCCAATAGAGTCAAACTATGAAAGAAAATAAGTGTCCCATAGAGGATAACAAAGCTACCTCCCCCGGGCCTTGGTGCCAATGGTCTTCCGTCAGGATGGGGGCCCGCTTGAACAGCCCTCTAGGCAGCTTCAGACCGAGCCCGCCAGGTCCGTGTTGTGCCGGATCGAACTCCCACAAATTGAAGGCCCATTGTTGGCAGGGGAGAATCCGGACGAGCATGACCTGATCACATTGACAAGCCTAACCTTCTTGTTCACAAGGTTTGGAGACAGATCGAGTCCCCGCCTCCTCCAACTACCCCATAACAAGCCCTTTTTCGAGGAGGTGAGCTGCATAGGGATACCAGATTGAACTTGGGGGCCGCTGCCCATTTAGGGTCACGCTGCTCGGGATGTAGAACCACCCGACCATCCCTTGATGGACTCCACGAAGGCCCCTCGAGCCGAGGACGTGGGCATTTGCCCACCATGGCGCCCGACTTCGCTTGGCCTTCTTCACTACCCGCTTGACTTGAAGGTCTTGAGCCACGTCGGGCGGGGCCGATGCAAGAAGGCTCGCATAACCCAATAAACGCCGAGAGTTGAGGATGAAGTTTGGCCGATCGGGAGTTCAGGCCGAGTAGGCATGAGCCCTGGACGAAGGGATGAATAAGCCAACCATGAGGAAGTGGGGAAGGAATACGACCTCTCATGGGGCCGGGTGGGGATGAGCTGCCTCGTCGGCGCCGGCGCGATGTCGCCGAAAGGTATCCGACGCCGAACTTTGCGATGTGCCCAGAAGGAGGAAGCCAACCACTTGCCTCCCCCCGACATGACCGGAAAAGGTTGAGACGAGATGGGGGTTGGGCGCTGGAGCTCGAAAAGGCCGGAGATGATAAGCAAAGGAGGAAGAAGGCGAAAAAAGGTGGATCCTTATCCCTTATATATGGGCGACGAAGACTATGCGCCCCACCAGCCCGGTAAAACTCGCTTATCTCCAAGCGCCACCATCAATGGCGCGTTTTACCCACCCGGTATTGATGAGAATCCGAAAAACACGCCGGCAAGACGGTAAGGAAACCGCCGTAAACCTACCGAGGTGGGATAATAAAACGATTCAAGTAAAGGCTTGGTAGTGGTGTGACGCCACCACAAAATACGCCAAAGATTGAACTTGTGTACATATTATTCTCTATGGTGGAATGTGGAATTTTTTTGCGAGCCGACACTATCCCGGTGTTCACAATCTTTATGAATTATTGAGGAGGAACCCGCTTGCAATGCAACAATTGGGACCGGACTCATCCCATTGAAGCCGGTTCGGGCTAAGAGGGAGTCCTCGATTAGGGGTGTCCGGAAGCCGACTATCATCGCACCGACTCCAAGACTATGAAGATAAAGATTGAAGACTTGGCCCCTGTCCGGATGGGACTTTCTTGGCGTGGAAGGCAAGCTTAGCGACACGGATATGTAGATCTCCTACCATTGTAACCGACTCTGTAACCCTAGCCCCCCTGTCTATATAAACCGAGGGTTTTAGTCCATAGGACAACACAACCATTACAACAATCATACCATAGGCTAGCTTCTAGGTTTAGCCTCCTTGATCTCGTGGTAGATCCACTTGTACTACCCATATCATCAATATCAATCAAGGAGTAGGGTTTTACCTCCATCGAGGGGCCCAACCGGGTAAAACATTGTGTCCCTTGTCTCCGTTACCTGTTAACGCCGGGACCCCACCCGAGATCCGCCGTTTTGAAATCAAAGGCAAATGCCGTGAAGCTCATCTTTTGGAAAAGGCCCCAGCCGGAAGAAGTCAAATGCCCGTGAAGTCTCTTTTGGAAAAGGCACCAGCCCTGAAGAAGGCAAGTTCCCGTGAAGCTCATCTTTGGGAAAAGGCAGGAGCTCGGAAGAAGGCGAATGCCCGGAAGTTTCCTTTGGAAAGGGCCCGGCCGGAAGAGGGCCAACGCCGTGAAGCTTGTTCCCTAAGAAAGGCCCGAGCCTGTGAAGAAGGCCAACGTGGAAGTTGGGCCCCGTGACACTCTCACGTAAAATGAGTTGGGGACACGCCTGGAGTCTCGGGTGCCGCCTCAGCCCCCGGGCCCCTCCCATGCCCAGACTTAGCCCGCTTAGTGAGAAGACGTCAAGACTAGACTAGGTGCCGGACGCTTTTTTATTTGCTTTCCGGCTGGCTAGTTCATTCCCATTTGGAGTTTTTATCAAACTGCCCCTTTTGATCCGTGGTTCTTCGATTTTTTCGCTATCCTGCCTCGATTTCTCTTGCATCGGGCTCATGAGGCGAAGCCCCGAGCCCTCGAAAGTGTTCCTGCCGCCTATCGCCAAGTTTTCACGACCCGGGTCCATAGCCGAGCACTCCTCGACCATGCCTCACGGGCACCACGACGCAAACATAGGGCCTGGCCGGCGCCTGGCGGCCGGGTTAGGGATTACTTAGAATGGGCACAAAGTAAAGGAACAACAACGGATAACAAAACAGACGATGATTGATGACATTAACAAAACGCGCTTCAAGACGGGGCCACACATTGCTCTTTTTGCGAGAAAAGAAAGGAAAGAACAAAGCAGCGAAGCACGCCCCACGCCGCCCTCTTGAAGACTGCCGCCGAGCTCAGCGGAATCCTTCAGGTTCACTAGGGCGCGACGGGCGGCAGATTCGCTGCCACCCTCCAAGCAGGCGCGCGGCATGGAGGCTGGTCGCGTCCGCTAGAAGGGTCGCTACCCAAAGAAGAGCTGGTGGCTTGAGGAGTCACGGGCGCCGCTAACCGCTACGGCCTCTCCGTCCCTCGCTGGGCTGGGTCCTCGTCACGTCACATTCGTGTCAGACTCGCACGGCACTATCTTTCCCCAACACCTCACGAGAGGGTGGCGCACAACTTGAAGTGCAGAGCACCGCGCGGAGACCATGCTGAGCAACGCTCCACCGTGGGTCAGGGCTGTTCTCGCAGCGCGACCTCCAGCCGAAGCCCACGGCCTGGCACAAAGAGCCATCCGCCGAGCCGAGGCCACCCAAGGCCCCTGGGAGCTCACCCAGAGGAAACGAGGGAGCTGAAGCCGGGCACTGGACGGCTCTACCGCCTAAACCATGAACTCCAAGCAACACCTCCACAGCGTGGAGGCGGCTCCTGGGGTCGCACGCCAGAGCACGCTCACCACCATGGCAGCCGATCATCGCAGACTGAGAGCCACCTCGACCACGAGGGACCGCTGGAGGCCACAGGATGCTTAGGGAGACCTCACCGCTTGAGCGGGGAGAGGAAGACTGACCGCGGGCCTTCCTTTTCTGCGGCCGAAAAACTTCCTTGGTGGAGCCATGGAGAAGAAAGATAAGGGGATAGGCTGAAGGGCGATGTCGCTCCATACTTATAGCCGGGAAGGCCAACCGTCAATTCCACGATCGCAGGTAATCATGACCTGCTTTGCATGGGGACTTGTCGAACTGCGGCGTTACCAAGGCATCATGGGAAGCAGAGTCGCCTCGATCAATCGACACGCGGCGCCTAAGGCCACAGCTGTTAGGGGCCGCGACGCCAGACTTGCCCTTTCGCCTCCGCCTGCGTTCGGGCGCCAGGCCCGGGCTACTGTCTGCTCTCGGGAATGGGGGTCCCTGACTTGTCCTCGCCGCCGGGCGCAGGGGCTCAAAGGAGGCCCAGACAACCCATCTTCATCAACGCAAGCTCAAGACCTCGCGAGAGGCCAGATTGCTGGGCGGACTTCGAGGAGCTTCCGAGGCACGACTGGCCGGGCTCATGAGGAGGCGGAGAGTTCAAGGCAGGTGCCTCGCGAGGTTGTAACACCCTTGCTGCGCGCCAGTGCTCGCCATTATTCGCCTGCTGCTATGTCATTTGTTTGCGTGTTGCATTTTGCCATGTCATCATCTGCATTTCTTATCATGTCATCATGTGCATTTCATTTTTATACATGTTCGCCTCTATGCATCCGAGCCTTTTCCCTGTCTCGCTTTTGCAATCCAAAGACTTATGTCATCCGGTGGTCCCTTTTGACCTCTCTTGTGCGGGTGTTAAACGTTCTGGAATGGACCGAGGTTTGTCAGCAGCCTTGGTATAGCACCGGACACTCGCAAGTTTCGTGCCATTTGAGGTCGTTGATACTCCAACGTTAATCGGTAACCGTAAAGCCCTCTTTGAGTTGCAGCCCAACACCCTTCCAAAGTGGCCCAAAACCCAGCAAACCCCTCCATGCTCTCGGTCGTCGATCATGATCGTGCGCGAAAACCGCACCTCATTTGACTCTCCTAGCTCCCTCTACCTATAAAACTAGCCCTCCCGAAATTTTCGTGGATGAAACCCTAAACTCCCTCTTCCGCACGGACGCTGTCACGACGGTTTGACACGCCCGCCCGCTTCCCTCCTCCAATCCGTCATACACGTGTCCTCCGCCGCCAGCCCCACCACGGCCGAGGCCTGCGCTAGGCCGCTTCGGCCCGAGGGCCGCCGACCTCGCACTTCGCGCTCCAGCGGCCATGCGCTGGCTTCACCACACGCTGCCATTGCCCAGCCTTCGCTGGACTCCGCCGCTTGCCATCCCGGCGACCTTCGCTCGCCGCTATCTGCCTGCGCCAGGCTCCGATCTCGCCGCCGGCCCTCCCCGCTTCGCTGGCCCCGCCATCATCCGCCACGAGCCCGATCGATGTTCTCACCAGCCACGCCAACCATCGCCTTCCGCTCCGGCTCCCGCTTCGTCGTTGATTTTCCGGGAATTTTGCCTGATTTCGCATACATGCCATTCATCCATCACATCTCTGCACCATCCTTCATGCCTAATGCAATTGTTGCCCGAGATCATAGTCATCCATGCCATTCCAACCATAGCCCAACTCGTTGTAAGCGTCATGTTGACTTTTTCCGAGTATATTGCTCTAATGCCAGATTGATGTCACATAGTATGCTCAGTATTATCATGCCATGCCATCTTTCCGTGGGTGTTAACCATGTATTTTTGTGAGTTATGTGCTGAGTGTATCAAGCTTGCTACGAGGGTAGTTGCTGTTCCGCTTCCATGATTCTCGTTATATTTTGTTGCTATGTTAACATGCTTCTCCTAATCATTCTATGCATAACTGGAGATGCTCTATAAACATGTTTTGATCTACATGTCATGCTCTATCCATCCATGCCCCTGGTAGCATTTATAGCTTGCTGTAGATTGTTCATATCTTGCTCCAAATTTGCTTGATAATGTTGCTATCAGCCTGATAACATTAAGTTCACTTGTTCCCATGTGTTTTCCTAGTGATCCATGTATCCTATGACCTTGCTCTTGACATGCTTAGCTTCATAAACATGCCTTCTTACTGTTGGGTGCCTTGCCATGCCATGTATTGCTCTGTGGTGAGTGGTTCAAGCTCACGAACATGCCTACTTATTGTTGTTCCTGCCATGTATGAATCTGTAATATAACTTGCCATGTTTACATGGGCGCCATCATATTTTCTGATCCTTTTTGGCTCATGGTTAGTAAGGGACTTTTGATCTATGCCTTGAGTAGTATTATGCCATGCCTTTGTTTGCCATGATAAGTTCCTGTAGCATGTTGTTTGCTTGCTCTAAACATTGCAACCTGATGTTATTTCTGCCAAGTCTGAAACTGTTATTATTTGCAATATCTCCATGTCTTTTTGAGCATGTTCTAGTTGTTTCCGAGATAGTCTTGTTCATGTTTTGTTATACTTTACCTGCATTTCATGCCCATGCCTTTTGTTATTTCATTGGGTTGTTGTAGCTTGTTGTTTTGATGCTTGTAAGATGCCTAGTTGCGTTATGGACAGATTGTTGCTATGACTTGTATAGTGATGTGTGCACCTGTCATGGTCGCACGAGCACCTATAGGGGGCCCTTTTGTTCGGATAAGGAGCGGGCGCAGACGCAGAGCAGATTGAGGCGAATACACGCTGGATTTTACCCAGCTTCGAGCTCTCCGAGAGATAAAACTCTCGCTGCCTTTGTGTTTGTATTTGTTCTTGCTCGAGAGCGGCATGTCAGTACCGGAGTGAGTCGAATGAACCCAACCAGCCAACCCCTTCTACGGCGCATGGGCCTCCCTTTATAGTCCAAAGGGGTCACCGACAGTGGCAGATAGAAAGAGGGGTAGAAAGGTAAAAACGGGTTGGTACATCATATCTACAAAGGTCCCTACCAAACTCGGCGGGGACAAGAGCATTTAATGCCCGTCCCGTCGCCTCCAACAAGGCAAGGAACGACGTTAGGGGTGCCACCGATCGCCACGATGGCCTCCTTTGTCACTCCGGCCGCCACCGCACCGCTTAGGCTGCATACCACACGCCACGGCTCCGTGAATGATCCCTGCTACACGTCAGTGAGCTGGAGCGCAGCGCAGAGTGGCGTTCTCGCCTGCAAGTGCCTTGGCTGGCCTTTCCGCAAGCTCCTCTTGCCGGTCTTGCTCTTCCCGCAAGCTTCTTGCGCTTTATTCTTCCCGCAAGCTCCTCTTGCCGTGCTTTGTCTTCTCAACTAACACTTTGTTCTTGAATAGCGAGAGAATAAGAATGACGGAGGGTCCCGCGGCGATCTTGGTGACGCCTAAAGCCTTGTGCTGGGTGTCAGAATCGTCTGCGTTTCAAGTTCGGGGTACTAAGGTACCCCTACTTTAGTACACCAACAGAGCCTCGGGGGCTATACACGGTGCCGAAGGCCATGGGCCAGCCCAAACAGGCACGGCATGCGCGTCTGGGCCACACAAAATCAGACCAGATTCATCACCTCCCCAAGAACGGCATGCATTGATTGCGGCGTCGGGAGAGATCGTGGGCTATATTTTATTCCGTGAAAGGCGAACGCTCACCTCCCCTATTTATAATCGAGGAAACGAACTGTTCCCCTACCTTCGCCACTTGCGCCCTTCCTCCGAAAGCGCCGCCCCCTCCGCTTCCTAAGTCGAAGAGAGCAGCATTCCATCGCCGCGCCGCCGCCGTCGCTGCTCCCCACCGCTCCACCATGGCTCAAGACCGAAGGCTGCGAAGGCTGAAGGCTGCGAAGGCGCCGAGGCGCCGCATTGAGGCGCTGCGAAGAAGCGGGTGCTTTTCCCGCCGAGCTCACCCGACGGTGCGGCTGGAGGAGTTTTACTCTTCTGTCGACGCAGACGCGAGTGCATCCACAAGAAGCGGTGCTTTCCGCCGAAGCTCCAAATCAAGAAGTGCCCCTGAGGTTACTACTTCTTTCCTGTTTTTCTATTACGGCTCGCCCACCTTTTTCCGATTTTTCATGACATCATGATCACCACGGGTTTCATCTTCTTGACTTCACCCTCAACGCCGCTCGACAATGGCGGTCTTTGCACACCTCTCGCCAGAACTTTGTTGGCATCCTCCCAATGTCGCTTTTCATCACTATTTCTCCCGGTCGAGAAAGGGAGCCACCGGTCAGCGGAATCGCCTGACCTCCGGATGGGCATGAAGGAGGTGTACTTGACGGCGAAGCTACGCAGAGTGGGACGAGTGGAGGGCGGAGTGGTGCTGATCTGTGGTGCCAATCCGCAGCCATTCACCAAACCGCGCCAGATCGAGTGGTGCATGCCGACCGAGCGCCTGTCACGGACGACGCCAAGCTGAGGATTGCCACCACCAAATCTCCGCTCGCATGCGGGCTCACAACAGGGGCGGTCGGCGCGATTTTCTTCGCCACGACGCCTCCGCAAAGAGGGGAGGCCCGCCGCTGTTTACGGCGTCCGGCGGATATCATGAGGCTGCGCCCAGTGCTCAACTTCAACTTCACCGCTCGAGCTTCACGTAATGCCGAGGGAGATGTTCAAGCATGACGCCAACCATCCGTAATGGTTCGCTGCCGCAGGGCGCCGCCCCTTGCAGTAACAATCTCCAAAGACGATCGATTCGCAAGAATGATGCCAGAGTGCGACTCGCATGGGATAAGTGCAACTTGATAGAGCCCGCCGCCGAGGTCGTGGCAGCAATTCTTCGATAACTTGACGGAGGTAGCAATTCCGACGAAAGCGTAAGCTCCTCACCCGCGCCACCACCGACAAAGAGATGGCGACATCGCCACCAGGCCAAAGAGGCGGAAGAAGCGCCGCGGGCGAAGTTTGGCTTCACGCTGGATGAGATGGAGGCGGCCGAGGCGGCAAGTCTTGCCGACCGAAGACTGGCCAAGAAGTCGCCTGGCGAGGGGAGCCCGAGGTCGGCGAGCGAGCCCGCCGAGGGCACGAGCGCCAGCCATCTTCGAGCAGCTTGCCGCAGCGGAGCCCCCAGCAGCCCCCAATTCCAACCGAGAAGGCGCCTGGCCGAGTTGGAGAAATGGCGAGGAGCAGGCCGACAGCAGCCGCGGCGCCGCGGACACGCCCACCATGCGTACCGTGCCGCAATCGAGGCGGGTCTTCCAGGCTGCCACGCCTCGATCTTGCCGCAGCCCCGAACGCCGGGGAGCCTACCTCCGCCACACCGCGGCCGAGAGGGTACTGAGTTCACCCTCCGCTCGAGTCCGGCGACGGCGAAGAGGAGGAGGAGGAGGAGGAGGCTTTCTTCATCGCACTTGCCTTTCTTTTGTTGTTGTTTGTCTTGTATCCGATCTCGCCTCTCCTAAACCTTGTTCCTTTTCAGACTTTGGCCGAGGGCGCAAAGAGGGACAAGATCCCGTGGTCGAAGTCGAGGACGATCCTGCCGTGACGACGGAAGATACGCCTCGAGACCACCTTGACGGACCCGATCCTTCTTCCTCGCAGCCCTCAGCACAGCTCCAGCGAGTGCCTGGTTCACTCGCTGAGGGGCGCGATGGGTGCTTTTCCTCTCGACATCTTGATTGTTGATTCATTGTGTAGGAGCAGAACAGGCCCACCAGAGCAACCAGAGGTCGCCTTCGAGGTATCGCGGCTTTACTACACGCCGCCAAGGGCCGATTCCCCGACATGGGAGCGCCTCGCAAGGGAGGGATCCTGCAAGGCGGAACCAAGGAGCCCCGTGGTGGGAGCCCATGGTCACAGAGCCTGTGATGTAATCCCCTTGTCGGAAACTTTCCTCCGATTCTTCTTCCTATCTTCTTTTCTTTCTTTTGGATATTTGCTTGACTTTTCCTTCCTCTTCCTGTCTTCAGATCCCCCTCTTGGGGACCCGATGGAAACTGAGGCCACCGGCGAGGAGGGCGCACGCGGCAACGCTGGGGATGTCGCCGCTGACGAGGAAGAGGCCAGCGTTGATGAGCCCGCCGATGAAGAAGCCGCCAAGGCTGCTGGTGCAGGAGCCGGCGAGGGATCCGGCGGTCGCACTGACGACCCGGAGGACACAGGAGCGCAAGGCGCCAGACGATCACGATTCTCCGCCGCTGACGCTGCATGGCTCGAGGAGCCCCACCAGCGCTTACTTCAAGCCGGCGAGGGCGATACATCAAGCTTCCCGGGCGCCGAGCCTGTGCGCCGTGGAAGGAGAGGAGTTTGACAGGAAGTACTTGCCTCCGCTGGTGGCAGGGTTGACGCGCCTCGCGACAATAGCAAAGGGCGAAGTCGGAGGAGGAGCAGTGTTCGAAGCTGGTGTCACTTACCGCGCTGCAAGCAAAGCTCAAGTCCTGTGAGGCGCTTGTCGCAGCAGCGGAGGAATAGAGAAACATGCGCAAGAGCTCCGAATCGAACCAGGAGGCCTCCGATCCATTGCAGAGGAGAGGGCGAGCTTGGCAGGCAAAGGAGGCATTCATCTCGAGAAGGCAAGCCGAGGAGCAGAGAGGCTCGCCACGAGGAGATGTCCAAAGCGGGAGGGTGAGCTGACACGAAGAAAGCTATCTGACAGCCACGAGGAGGAGCTCGAGGCACGAGAGCAGCCACTTGGCGGGCGCCAAGGAGGCAAAGGACGCAGCAAGGCCGCCGAGGCCGCCAAGAAGGGGTTAGAGGAGAGAGGGCGAGCTGGAGGCGGATATGGGAAAGAAGAATGAAGAGCTTGTTGCGCCCAGCATGAAGGCCGAGAAGGATGCACTTGCCCATGGCGATCTGCAGCTCAACTTGCCGAGAGGATCAAGGAGCTGAACGCCGCCAAGGACTCAAGCGCGATCTAGAATCGAAGCGACCACCTTGACGGAGACATCGACGCGCCAAGAAGCAAGAGGATGACTTGAAGAAGGAGCTCAAGAGCAACGAAGAGCTGCCGACGAGGACCGGCTGAGACCCGAACACCATCAAGGCCACGGAGCTCGATCGAGGGCCTCACAACATCGCTGCATCCATTGACGAGGAGCTGTGGAGCTGGACTTGGCGGGCTTCGGGAACCCCATTGAGGAAAACCTCCAGCCCAGCGCCAAGCTTACGCTTTTCTTCAATGGTGGTGACGGTTTCAAAGAGCTCCAGAAAGGATCCCGCAGCTGGCCAACGAGTCGCGCGATCTACACCAAGGTCCCGGAGAAGGTGTTGGTGAAGATACTTTTCGCAACCCGAGCATCGACTCACCCGTCACCAAGAAGGCTGCAGTGCCGATCTTGAAGAGCTCAAAGCCATCATCGCACCCATTGTGGACAAGATCAACGGTTAGAGGGTCGACGCAGCGAAGGGATTAGGCCACCCTTCTTCTCCCTTTTCCTCGCTGCTAGATATGTCATAGGAATAACTCATCAACGCTCGACAAGTTACTTATTGTAATATAACTTTATTCTGGTACGCCGCTACGCATTTCCTTTACTTGATTCCATCCTTGTATGTTTTTACCTCACGCTTTTAGGGAACTTGCCGACGCTAACACGCTTTGCCGAAAAGGGAACATCAGCAGCTCGTTGGTGTTATTCGCAAGAAACCTTGTCGGGATCGTTGCAGCCGCTTCCTTGTTGAGCGGACTCAAACAAAGTAAGGGCGCAACTTAGCCACGAGTTGGTTCCTCCGCGCACAGGTTTTCCATACAAGGCACGGTCGTTCGAGGAATGTAACTTAAAAATTTAAAATTGACTATGCTCAAACTTTGGCAACTTGGCTTTTCTGTCGTCTGTGTCCCGACAAGGCTAGATTCCTTTGAACGACGCTCGTCCACACCTTTATTTTCCTCCCCCGTGAACTTGTGGATGGAGGAATCTTCTTTTGAGAAGAAAGAAGAGAAAATAATGATATGGAACCTTAAGGTTCGCTATTGCTTACTGGGGTAATCAGCACAAAGTGTCGATATGTATGCAAAAAAGAAAGTTGCATTAAATTTGACAAGGTATGCTATATAAACTTTATTTACGCACGCGAGCTGCGCCCGCTTTGTACAAAGGGTTACATGCAACAGCGCAAGGTTTGTATAAAAGGTGGTTGCTTGAACGGGACCGCAAATCGCTACTTTATGGGTAAAACTATGAAGATGCTCTATGTTCCAAGAATTGCTCACCGAATGCCATCTTCGGTCTCAAGGCGATAGCGCCTAGTGACTCGCTTCACCCGATAAGGGCCTTCCCACTTCAAGGCCAACTTGTTGGAATTCTTACGGATTGAATACCAAGAACAAGGTCGCCTCGAAGCTTCGCATTAACTTTGCGGCATGGTAGGGTGCAAAGCTTGCGGTAGCGAGCAGTTCGCAGTAATCAAGACGATCTTCCTCGAGGAGCAGCGACATCTTGCCGCAGCTGCTCTTGCTCAAGCTCATCATAAGCGAGCACTCGAGGCGATCCAGACACGAAGTTCCTGGGGGAGAACCGCTCGCCCATAGACAAGAGCAAGGTGTCCGCCCCAGTTTTGATTTCGCCGCTCATCAACCAAAGAACCACCGGCAAATGCCGATCCAATTTCTTCCGCACTTGTGCATCCCTATCAAAAGTTCGTCTTGAGTCCAAAGCACTTCAGCTCCGCTTCTTCCGCTGACCGCTGTTTCGGTGAGCAAGGTTACAGATCTTGGCCCAAGATCTTGGACGCATCGCATGAAGGTGCGGCTCGGAACTGGTACCATTATCGTGATGATCCCGTTAGGGATCCCAAACGCAAACAATTGACCAAGAATTAGGTGACGCCCGACGAATCAGACACTAATCATGCACGCAAACGCAATAGATCAAGATCGGACTCACGGAAGATATCACAACACAACTCTAAAACATAAATAAGTCATACAAGCATCATAATACAAGCCAGGCCTCGAGGGCTCGAATACAAGTGCTCGATCATAGACGAAGTCAGCGAAGCAACAATATCTGAGTACGTATATAAGTTAAACAAGTTGCTATAAGATGGCTAGCACAAACCGGGATACAGATCGAAGAGGCCAGTCCTCGCCTCGATCCTCCTAACTACTCCTCGTCGCCGCCGGCTGCACGTAGTAGTAGGCACCTCCAAGTAGTAGTCGCCATCGACGGTATGCCTCCCCTGGTTCCAAAATCCGGTTGCGACAACCGTAAAGAAAGGAAAGGGGAAAAGGGGAAGAAAGCAACCGTGAGTACTCATCCAAAGTACTCGCAAGCAAGGAGTTACACTACATATGCATGGGTATATGTAAGAAGGCCATATCGGACCGAATCGCGTAATGCCGTAATAAGAGGGGATAGCTAATCCGCAAGACTACGCTCGGCAGCCCTGCCTTGCAAAGATGTAGAAGAGAGTAGGTAAGTCCTCCAAGTAGCATCTCCAAGTAGCATCTCCAAGAGCATCGATAGCATAATCCTACCCGCGATCCCTCCCTACCCCGTTAGAGAGCGATCACCGGTTGTATCCGCACTTGGAAGGGTGTGTTTTATTAAGTATCCAGTTCTAGTTGTCATAAGGTCAAGGTACAACTCGGTCGCCCTTTACCGAGGGACACGGCTATTCAATAGATTAATCACCGCAGGGTGCACCACATAACCCAACACGCTTGATCCCATTTGGCCGACACACTTTCTCGGTCATGCCCGCCTCGAAGATCAACACGCCGCAGCCCCACCTAGGCACAACAAGAGGTCAAACACGCGTCTAAACTTGCGCCAGGGTCCGGGCCCATCGCCTCGAAAGCACACCTCGACGCTATTAGGGCGGCCGAAGCGACTCCAGCCTAGTGGCGCTCCAAATAATCCGGCCGCCATTCCCGACGCCAAGAAGGCTTCGCCGATACCACGACGCCGGATACCCATAACTACTCCCACGAGATGGTTAGTGCGATAGACCAAATGGCCGACTCGATCAAATACCAAGATCTCGCTTGTTATTATGAAGCAAACGCGACGCCGACTGTACAAAGCCCACCTCTCACCTAGGCGGTCTCAACCTCCCCTGCGCCCCCACAAAGATCCACACAGGGCCGGACAAAGGTCCTTTCACCCCCCCAA
>JAHHZJ010007461.1:0-11660 GCA_021437245.1 Aegilops speltoides | reverse complement strand
ATTCTCGCCCGCTTTGGGGTCCCAGAGCGATTTTCACGATTGACGATCCCTGTGGTGCGCTTTACCCGCTTGGCCATCAACACTCGCAGCTTTGGCCGATTCTCGCCCGCTTCATGGACTATTAGTCACTGCTTTGGGGTCTCGAGTGATTTCCACGATTGACGAAACCCTAAGGTACGCTTTACGGTCGGCCATCAACCCTCATAGTTTTGGCTGATTCTGGCCCGTTTTGTGGACTATTACTCACTATTTTGGGGTCTCGGAGTGATTTCCACGATTGACGAACCCAAAGGTGCGCTTACGTGTCGGTCATCAACACTTATAGTTTTGGCCGATTCTGGCACGTTTTGTGGACTATTACTCACTATTTTGGGGTCTCGGAGTGATTTCCACGATTGACGAACCCAAAGGTGCGCTTACGTGTCGGTCATCAACACTCGCAGTTTTGGCAGATTTTGGCCCGTTTTGTGGACTATTAATCACTGTTTTGGGTTCTTTGAGTGATTTCCACTACTAACAAACCCCGCGGTGCGCTTACTGGTCGGTCATCAATCCTCGAAGTTTTGGCCGATTCTGGCCCGTTTCATGGTCTATTACTCACGATTTTGGCCCGTTTTGGGGTCCCAGAGCGATTTTCACGATTGACGATCCCCAGGATGCGCTTACCCGTCGATCATCAACACTCGTAGTTTTGGCCGATTCTGGCCCGTTTCATTGTCTATTACTCACGATTCTGGCCCGTTTTGGGGTCCCAGAGCGATTTTCACGATTGACGATCCCTGTGGTGCGCTTTACCGCCGATCATCAACACTGCAGCTTTTGGCCGATTCTCGCCCGCTTCATGGACTATTAGTCACTGCTTTGGGGTCTCGAGTGATTTCCACGATTGACGAACCCCAAGGTACGCTTTACGTGTCGGCCATCAACCTCATAGTTTTGGCCGATTCTCGCCCATTTTGTGGACTATTACTCACTGCTTTGGGGTCTCGAGTGATTTCCACGATTGACGAACACAAAGGTGCGCTTTACGTGTCGGTCACAAAGGTGCGCTTTACGTGTCGGTCCATCAACACTTATAGTTTTGGCCGATTCTCGCCCGCTTTCGTGGACTATTACTCACTGCTTTGGGGTCTCGAGTGATTTCCACGATTGATGAACCCAAAGGTACGCCTTACGGTCGGCCATCAACACTGTAGTTTTGGCCGATTCTCGCCCGCTTTTTGGACTATTAATCACTGCTTTGGGTTCTTGAGTGATTTCCACTACTAATGAACCCTGTGGTGCGCTTTACGGGTCGGTCATCAATCGTCGCAGTTTTGGCCGATTCTCGCCCTTTTCATGGTCTATTACTCACGATTCTTCGCCCGCTTTGGGGTCCCAGAGCGATTTTCACGATTGACGATCCCTGTGATGCGCTTTTTACCCATCGATCATCAACACTCGTAGTTTTGGCCGATTCTCGCCCGCTTTAATCATTTTGGTCTATTACTCACGATTCTCGCCCGCTTTTGGGTCCCAGAGGGGTCCCAGAGCGATTTTCACGATTGACGAACCCCCTGTGGTGCGCTTTACCTGCCGATCATCAACACTCGCAGCTTTGGCCGATTCTCGCCCGCTTCATGGACTATTAGTCACTGCTTTGGGGTCTCGGAGTGATTTCCACGATTGACGAACCCAAGGTACGCTTTACGTGTCGGCCATCAACCTCATAGTTTTGGCCGATTCTCGCCCATTTTGTGGACTATTACTCACTGCTTTGGGGTCTCGAGTGATTTCCACGATTGACGAACCTAAAGGTGCGCTTTACGTGTTTGGCCATCAACACTTATAGTTTTGGCCGATTCTGGCCCGTTTTGTGGACTATTACTCACTGTTTTGGGGTCTCGGAGTGATTTCCACGATTGATGAACCCAAAGGTACGCCTACGTGTCGGTCATCAACACTCGTAGTTTTGGCCGATTCTGGCCCGTTTTGTGGACTATTAATCACTGTTTTGGGTTCTCGGAGTGATTTCCACTACTAATGAACCCCAGGGTGCGCTTACGGGTCGGTCATCAATCGTCGCAGTTTTGGCCGATTCTGGCCCTTTTCATGGTCTATTACTCACGATTCTGGCCCGTTTTGGGGTCCCAGAGCGATTTTCACGATTGACGATCCCCAGGATGCGCTTACCCATCGATCATCAACACTCGTAGTTTTGGCCGATTCTGGCCCGTTTCATTGTCTATTACTCACGATTCTGGCCCGTTTTGGGGTCCCAGAGCGATTTTCACGATTGACGATCCCCAGGGTGCGCTTACCTGTCGATCATCAACACTCGCAGTTTTGGCCGATTCTGGCCCGTTTCATGGACTATTAGTCACTGTTTTGGGGTCTCGGAGTGATTTCCACGATTGACGAACCCCAAGGTACGCTTTACGGTCGGCCATCAACCTCATAGTTTTGGCCGATTCTGGCCCATTTTGTGGACTATTACTCACTGTTTTGGGGTCTCGAGTGATTTCCACGATTGACGAACACAAAGGTGCGCTTACGTGTCGGTCAGCAACACTTATAGTTTTGGCCGATTCTGGCCCGTTTCGTGGACTATTACTCACTGTTTTGGGGTCTCGGAGTGATTTCCACGATTGATGAACCCAAAGGTACGCCTACGTGTCGGTCATCAACACTCGTAGTTTTGGCCGATTCTGGCCCGTTTCTTGGACTATTAATCACTGTTTTGGGTTCTCGGAGTGATTTCCACTACTAATGAACCCCGGGGTGCGCTTACGGGTCGGTCATCAATCGTCGCAGTTTTGGCCGATTCTGGCCCTTTTCATGGTCTATTACTCACGATTCTGGCCCGTTTTGGGGTCCCAGAGCGATTTTCACGATTGACGATCCCCACTGTGGTGCGCTTTTACTATTACTCACTGTTTTGGGGTCCATCAACAACTCGCAGTTTTGGCCGATTCTCGCCCGCTTTACATGGACTATTACTCACTGCCATCAACACTTATAGTTTTGGCTTTGGGGTCTCAGAGTGATTTCCACGATTGACGAACCCCAAGGTACGCTTTTTGGCCGATTCTGGCTTCATCAACCACTCATAGTTTTGGCCCCATTCGGTCGCCCGCTTTTGTGGACTATTACTCACTATTTTGGGGTCTCGAGTGATTTCCACGATTGACGAACCCAAAGGTGCGCTTACGTGTCGGTCATCAACACTTATAGTTTTGGCCGATTCTGGCACGTTTTGTGGACTATTACTCACTATTTTGGGGTCTCGAGTGATTTCCACGATTGATTTAACCCAAAGGTGCGCTTTACGTGTCGGCCATCAACACTCGCAGTTTTGGCCGATTTTGCCCGCTTTGTGGACTATTAATCACTGCTTTTGGGTTCTTTGAGTGATTTCCACTACTAACAAACCCTCATGGGTGCGCTTTACGGGTCGGTCATCAATCCTCGAAGTTTTGGCCGATTCTGGCCCGTTTCATGGTCTATTACTCACGATTTTGGCCCGTTTTGGGGTCCCAGAGCGATTTTCACGATTGACGATCCCCAGGATGCGCTTACCCGTCGATCATCAACACTCGTAGTTTTGGCCGATTCTGGCCCGTTTCATTGTCTATTACTCACGATTCTGGCCCGTTTTGGGGTCCCAGAGCGATTTTCACGATTGACGATCCCCAGGGTGCGCTTACCTGTCGATCATCAACACTCGCAGTTTTGGCCGATTCTGGCCCGTTTCATGGACTATTAGTCACTGTTTTGGGGTCTCGGAGTGATTTCCACGATTGACGAACCCCAAGGTACGCTTACGTGTCGGCCATCAACCTCATAGTTTTGGCCGATTCTCGCCCATTTTGTGGACTATTACTCACTGCTTTGGGGTCTCGAGTGATTTCGATTGATTTAAACACAAGGTGCGCTTTACGTGTCGGCCATCAACACTTATAGTTTTGGCCGATTCTGGCCCGTTTCGTGGACTATTACTCACTGTTTTGGGGTCTCGGAGTGATTTCCACGATTGATGAACCCAAAGGTACGCTTACGTGTCGGTCATCAACACTCGCAGTTTTGGCCGATTCTGGCCCGTTTCTTGGACTATTAATCACTGTTTTGGGTTCTCGGAGTGATTTCCACTACTAATGAACCCTGTGGTGCGCTTTACGGTCGGTCATCAATCGTCGCAGTTTTGGCCGATTCTGGCCCTTTTCATGGTCTATTACTCACGATTCTGGCCGGTTTTGGGGTCCCAGAGCGATTTTCACGATTGACGATCCCTAGGATGCGCTTACCCGTCGATCATCAACACTCGTAGTTTTGGCCGATTCTGGCCCGTTTCATTGTCTATTACTCACGATTCTGGCCCGTTTTGGGGTCCCAGAGCGATTTTCACGATTGACGATCCCTAGGGTGCGCTTTACCGCTTTGGCCATCAACACTGCAGCTTTTGGCCGATTCTCGCCCGCTTCATGGACTATTACTCACTGCTTTTGGGGTCACGAGTGATTTCCACGATTGACGAACCCTCAAGGTACGCTTTACGTGTCGGGCCATCAACCTCATAGTTTTGGCCGATTCTCGCCCGCTTTGTGGACTATTACTCACTGCTTTGGGGTCTCGAGTGATTTCCATGATTGATTAACCCAAAGGTGCGCTTTACGTGCCGGCCATCAACACTTATAGTTTTGGCCGATTCTCGCCCGCTTCGTGGACTATTAATCACTGCTTTTGGGGTCTCGGAGTGATTTCCACTACTAACGAACCCTGGGTGCGCTTTACGGGCTGGTCATCAATCCTCGCAGCTTTTGGCCGATTCTCGCCCGCTTTCATTGTCTATTACTCACGATTCTCCCGCCCGCTTTGGGGTCCCAGAGCGATTTTCACGATTGACGATCCCTGTGGTGCGCTTTTTTTCACGCTTGGCCATCAACACTCGCAGCTTTTGGCCGATTCTCGCCCGCTTCATGGACTATTAGTCACTGCTTTGGGGTCTCGAGTGATTTCCACGATTGACGAACCCCAAGGTACGCTTTTACGTGTCGGGCCATCAACCTCATAGTTTTGGCTGATTCTGGCCCGTTTTGTGGACTATTACTCACTATTTTGGGGTCTCGAGTGATTTCCACGATTGACGAACCCAAAGGTGCGCTTTACGTGTCGGCCATCAACACTTATAGTTTTGGCCGATTCTGGCACGTTTTGTGGACTATTACTCACTATTTTGGGGTCTCGAGTGATTTCCACGATTGACGAACCCAAAGGTGCGCTTTACGTGTCGGTCATCAACACTCGCAGTTTTGGCAGATTTTGGCCCGTTTTGTGGACTATTAATCACTGTTTTGGGTTCTTTGAGTGATTTCCACTACTAACAAACCCCGCGGTGCGCTTACTGGTCGGTCATCAATCCTCGAAGTTTTGGCCGATTCTGGCCCGTTTCATGGTCTATTACTCACGATTTTGGCCCGTTTTGGGGTCCCAGAGCGATTTTCACGATTGACGATCCCCAGGATGCGCTTACCCGTCGATCATCAACACTCGTAGTTTTGGCCGATTCTGGCCCGTTTCATTGTCTATTACTCACGATTCTGGCCCGTTTTGGGGTCCCAGAGCGATTTTCACGATTGACGATCCCCAGGGTGCGCTTACCTGTCGATCATCAACACTCGCAGTTTTGGCCGATTCTGGCCCGTTTCATGGACTATTAGTCACTGCTTTGGGGTCTCGAGTGATTTCCACGATTGACGAACCCTAAGGTACGCTTTACGTGTTTGGCCATCAACCTCATAGTTTTGGCCGATTCTCGCCCATTTTGTGGACTATTACTCACTGCTTTTGGGGTCTCGAGTGATTTCCACGATTGACGAACACAAAGGTGCGCTTTACGTGTCGGGCCATCAACACTTATAGTTTTGGCCGATTCTCGCCCGCTTTTGTGGACTATTACTCACTGCTTTGGGGTCTCGAGTGATTTCCACGATTGATGAACCCAAAGGTACGCCTTTACGGTTTGGCCATCAACACTCGTAGTTTTGGCCGATTCTGGCCCGTTTCTTGGACTATTAATCACTGTTTTGGGTTCTCGGAGTGATTTCCACTACTAATGAACCCCAGGGTGCGCTTACGGGTCGGTCATCAATCGTCGCAGTTTTGGCCGATTCTGGCCCTTTTCATGGTCTATTACTCACGATTCTGGCCCGTTTTGGGGTCCCAGAGCGATTTTTCACGATTGACGATCCCCAAGGTGCGCTTACCTGTCGGTCATCAACACTCGCAGTTTTGGCCGATTCTGGCCCGTTTCATGGACTATTATCAACACTTTGGGGTCAGTTTTGGCCGATTCTCGCCCGCTTCGCTTGTCTATTACTCACGATTCTTTGTGGACTATTACCACTTTTGGGGTCCCAGAGTGATTTTCACGATTGACGAACCCTGTGGTGCGCTTTACGTGCCGGCCATCAACACTCATCAACATTAATCAGCTTTGGGGTCCGATTCTCGCCCGCTTCATGGACTATTAGTCACTGCTTTTCTGGTCTCGAGTGATTCCCCGCTTCATTTACTCACGAACCCCGCTTTGGGGTCCCAGAGCGATTTTCACGATTGACGACCCTGTGCTTTTTTGGCCGATTCTCGGCCATCAACCTCATAGTTTTGGCCGATTCTCGCCCATTTTGTGGACTATTACTCACTGTTTTGGGGTCTCGAGTGATTTCCACGATTGACGAACACAAAGGTGCGCTTTACGTGTCGGTCATCAACACTTATAGTTTTGGCCGATTCTGGCCCGTTTTGTGGACTATTACTCACTATTTTGGGGTCTCGAGTGATTTCCACGATTGATGAACCCAAAGGTACGCCACGGTCGGCCATCAACACTCGTAGTTTTGGCCGATTCTCGCCCGCTTTGGACTATTAATCACTGCTTTTGGGTTCTTGAGTGATTTCCACTACTAATGAACCCTGTGGTGCGCTTTACGGTCGGTCATCAATCGTCGCAGTTTTGGCCGATTCTGGCCCTTTTCATGGTCTATTACTCACGATTCTGGCCCGTTTTGGGGTCCCAGAGCGATTTTCACGATTGACGATCCCTGTGATGCGCTTTACCCATCGATCATCAACACTCGTAGTTTTGGCCGATTCTCGCCCGCTTCATTGTCTATTACTCACGATTCTCGCCCGCTTTGGGGTCCCAGAGCGATTTTCACGATTGACGATCCCTGTGGTGCGCTTTACCGCCGATCATCAACACTCGCAGCTTTGGCCGATTCTCGCCCGCTTCATGGACTATTACTCACTGCTTTGGGGTCTCGAGTGATTTCCACGATTGACGAACCCCAAGGTACGCTTTACGTGTCGGCCATCAACTCTCATAGTTTTGGCCGATTCACAAAGGTGCGCTTTACGCCCGCTTTTGTGGACTATTACTCACTGCTTTGGGGTCTCGAGTGATTTCCACGATTGATGAACCCAAAGGTGCGCTTTTGCGTCGGCCATCAACACTTATAGTTTTGGCCGATTCTCGCCCGCTTCGTGGACTATTAATCACTGCTTTGGGGTCTCTGAGTGATTTCCACTACTAACGAACCCCGGGTGCGCTTACGGGCTGGTCATCAATCCTCGCAGTTTTGGCCGATTCTGGCCCGTTTCATTGTCTATTACTCACGATTCTAGCCCGTTTTGGGGTCCCAGAGCGATTTTCACGATTGACGATCCCTGTGGTGCGCTTTACCGCCGGCCATCAACACTCGCAGCTTTTGGCCGATTCTCGCCCGCTTCATGGACTATTAGTCACTGCTTTGGGGTCTCGAGTGATTTCCACGATTGACGAACCCTAAGGTACGCTTTTACGGTTTGGCCATCAACCTCATAGTTTTGGCCGATTCTCGCCCGCTTTGTGGACTATTACTCACTATTTTGGGGTCTCGAGTGATTTCCACGATTGACGAACCCAAAGGTGCGCTTTACGTGTCGGGCCATCAACACTTATAGTTTTGGCCGATTCTCGCACGCTTTGTGGACTATTACTCACTATTTTGGGGTCTCGAGTGATTTCCACGATTGATTTAACCCAAAGGTGCGCTTTACGTGTCGGCCATCAACACTCGCAGTTTTGGCCGATTTTGGCCCGCTTTTGTGGACTATTAATCACTGTTTTGGGTTCTTTGAGTGATTTCCACTACTAACAAACCCCACGGTGCGCTTACTGGTCGGTCATCAATCCTCGAAGTTTTGGCCGATTCTGGCCCGTTTCATGGTCTATTACTCACGATTTTGGCCCGTTTTGGGGTCCCAGAGCGATTTTCACGATTGACGATCCCCATGATGCGCTTTTACCCGCCGATCATCAACACTCTAGTTTTGGCCGATTCTCGCCCGCTTCATTGTCTATTACTCACGATTCTGGCCCGTTTTGGGGTCCCAGAGCGATTTTCACGATTGACGATCCCCAGGGTGCGCTTACCTGTCGATCATCAACACTCGCAGTTTTGGCCGATTCTGGCCCGTTTCATGGACTATTAGTCACTGTTTTGGGGTCTCGGAGTGATTTCCACGATTGACGAACCCCAAGGTACGCTTTTACGGTCGGGCCATCAACCTCATAGTTTTGGCCGATTCTCGCCCATTTTGTGGACTATTACTCACTGTTTTGGGGTCTCGAGTGATTTCCACGATTGACGAACACAAAGGTGCGCTTACGTGTTGGTCAGCAACACTTATAGTTTTGGCCGATTCTGGCCCGTTTCGTGGACTATTACTCACTGTTTTGGGGTCTCGGAGTGATTTCCACGATTGATGAACCCAAAGGTACGCCTACGTGTCGGTCATCAACACTCGTAGTTTTGGCCGATTCTGGCCCGCTTTTGACTATTAATCACTGCTTTGGGTTCTCGAGTGATTTCCACTACTAATGAACCCTGTGGTGCGCTTTACGGTCGGTCATCAATCGTCGCAGTTTTGGCCGATTCTGGCCCTTTTCATGGTCTATTACTCACGATTCTGGCCCGTTTTGGGGTCCCAGAGCGATTTTCACGATTGACGATCCCTAGGATGCGCTTACCCGTCGATCATCAACACTTGTAGTTTTGGCCGATTCTGGCCCGTTTCATTGTCTATTACTCACGATTCTGGCCCGTTTTGGGGTCCCAGAGCGATTTTCACGATTGACGATCCCTGTGGTGCGCTTTACTCGCCGATCATCAACACTGCAGCTTTGGCCGATTCTCGCCCGCTTCATGGACTATTACTCACTGCTTTGGGGTCTCGAGTGATTTCCACGATTGACGAACCCTAAGGTACGCTTTTACGTGTTTGGCCATCAACCTCATAGTTTTGGCCGATTCTCGCCCGCTTTGTGGACTATTACTCACTGCTTTGGGGTCTCGAGTGATTTCCATGATTGACGAACCCAAAGGTGCGCTTTACGTGCCGGCCATCAACACTTATAGTTTTGGCCGATTCTCGCCCGCTTTCGTGGACTATTAATCACTGCTTTGGGGTCTCGAGTGATTTCCACTACTAACGAACCCCGGGGTGCGCTTACGGGCTGGTCATCAATCCTCGCAGTTTTGGCCGATTCTGGCCCGTTTCATTGTCTATTACTCACGATTCTGGCCCGTTTTGGGGTCCCAGAGCGATTTTCACGATTGACGATCCCCAGGGTGCGCTTACCTCTCGGTCATCAACACTCGCAGTTTTGGCCGATTCTGGCCCGTTTCATGGACTATTAGTCACTGTTTTGGGGTCTCAGAGTGATTTCCACGATTGACGAACCCCAAGGTACGCTTACGTGTCGGTCATCAACCCTCATAGTTTTGGCTGATTCTGGCCCGTTTTGTGGACTATTACTCACTATTTTGGGGTCTCGGAGTGATTTCCACGATTGACGAACCCAAAGGTGCGCTTTACGTGTCGGGCCATCAACACTTATAGTTTTGGCCGATTCTCGCACGCTTTTGTGGACTATTACTCACTATTTTGGGGTCTCGAGTGATTTCCACGATTGATTTAACCCAAAGGTGCGCTTTACGTGTTTGGCCATCAACACTCGCAGCTTTTGGCAGATTTTGGCCCGCTTTGTGGACTATTAATCACTGCTTTTGGGTTCTTTGAGTGATTTCCACTACTAACAAACCCCGTGGTGCGCTTACTGGTCGGTCATCAATCCTCGAAGTTTTGGCCGATTCTGGCCCGTTTCATGGTCTATTACTCACGATTTTGGCCCGTTTTGGGGTCCCAGAGCGATTTTCACGATTGACGATCCCCAGGATGCGCTTACCCGTCGATCATCAACACTCGTAGTTTTGGCCGATTCTGGCCCGTTTCATTGTCTATTACTCACGATTCTGGCCCGTTTTGGGGTCCCAGAGCGATTTTCACGATTGACGATCCCTAGGGTGCGCTTACCTGTCGATCATCAACACTCGCAGTTTTGGCCGATTCTGGCCCGTTTCATGGACTATTAGTCACTGCTTTGGGGTCTCGAGTGATTTCCACGATTGACGAACCCTAAGGTACGCTTTACGGTTTGGCCATCAACCTCATAGTTTTGGCCGATTCGCCCATTTTGTGGACTATTACTCACTGCTTTGGGGTCTCGAGTGATTTCCACGATTGACGAACACAAAGGTGCGCTTTACGTGTTTGGCCATCAACACTTATAGTTTTGGCCGATTCTGGCCCGTTTCGTGGACTATTACTCACTGTTTTGGGGTCTCGGAGTGATTTCCACGATTGATGAACCCAAAGGTACGCCTACGTGTCGGTCATCAACACTCGTAGTTTTGGCCGATTCTGGCCCGTTTCTTGGACTATTAATCACTGTTTTGGGTTCTCGGAGTGATTTCCACTACTAATGAACCCCAGGGTGCGCTTACGGGTCGGTCATCAATCGTCGCAGTTTTGGCCGATTCTGGCCCTTTTCATGGTCTATTACTCACGATTCTGGCCCGTTTTGGGGTCCCAGAGCGATTTTCACGATTGACGATCCCCAGGATGCGCTTACCCATCGATCATCAACACTTGTAGTTTTGGCCGATTCTGGCCCGTTTCATTGTCTATTACTCACGATTCTGGCCCGTTTTGGGGTCCCAGAGCGATTTTCACGATTGACGATCCCCATGGTGCGCTTACCTGTCGATCATCAACACTCGCAGTTTTGGCCGATTCTGGCCCGTTTCATGGACTATTAGTCACTGTTTTGGGTCTCGGAGTGATTTCCACGATTGACGAACCCCAAGGTACGCTTTACGTGTTTGGCCATCAACCTCATAGTTTTGGCCGATTCTCGCCCATTTTGTGGACTATTACTCACTGCTTTGGGGTCTCGAGTGATTTCCACGATTGACGAACACAAAGGTGCGCTTTACGTGTTTGGCCATCAACACTTATAGTTTTGGCCGATTCTCGCCCGCTTCGTGGACTATTACTCACTGCTTTGGGGTCTCGAGTGATTTCCACGATTGATGAACCCAAAGGTACGCCTTACGGTCGGCCATCAACACTCGTAGTTTTGGCCGATTCTCGCCCGCTTTCTGGACTATTAATCACTGCTTTGGGTTCTCGAGTGATTTCCACTACTAATGAACCCTGTGGTGCGCTTTTACGGTCGGTCATCAATCGTCGCAGTTTTGGCCGATTCTCGCCCTTTTCATGGTCTATTACTCACGATT
>JAHHZJ010007460.1:0-65590 GCA_021437245.1 Aegilops speltoides | reverse complement strand
GCAACACGGGACCCCGACAAAGATACTCATCCTCGAACTCAATAACAAGGTCATAAATGTGACCTCGATATGCCCACTTAACCACCTCCGCACAAACTCGATGTTCAGCACATCGACAAGCACGCTGGCAATCCTGCGGCTCTAGTAAAGTCCATATCCACACGCCGTCTGCCAATCATGATACCCAAACTCGCCACGACCCGGCATCCTCTAGACGCTTTGGATGGAGCCCCAGAGAATCACAACTAAACTCGAGTCGAGGCTTGCCCGTAGGGCTAAACCTCTTCCACTTCAAACTCAAGCACACCATCAGCACTGCACCTTGCACATCCCAAACTCAAAAGCCTCAAGGTCCTCAATCGGAAACTCAACCCAAACAGCTTGTCCTCCACAACAGCAAGCTCCCACCGAACTCCCCAAGGGCTAATTCCTTAAGCCTCAATAATCTGCGACCAAACCTCTCCCTAGCAATCTTAACTAACCCAGCTTGTCAAACTCAACATCTCGTCAGAACCTCCATCTCTGCTGGAGATTCACGAACGTAAGCTCGCACAAGACACCCCATTGTTGGGGAACGAGTAATTTCAAAAATTTCCTACGCACACGCAAGATCATGGTGATGGCATAACAACGAGAGGAGAGTGTTGTCCATGTACCTGAGACCGTGAAGCGAAGCGCAGACAACGCTGTTGATGTAGTCAGACGCCTTCACGATCCGACCGATCCAAGTACCGAACGGCGGCACCTCCGAGTTCAGACAAGTTCAGCTCGATGACGATCCCGGACTCGATCCAGCAAAGTGTCGGGATGAGTTCCACAAGACGACGGGCAGGACGATGATGATGCTTCATACGCGAGGGCTTCGCTTAAACTCCGCGACTAATATGACCGAGGTGGAATATGGTGGAGGAGGGCACCAGACACGGCTAAGGAACCACCCGTAGATCAACTTGTGTGTTCTAGGGTGCCCCTGCCCTCAGATATAAAGGAGCAAGGGAGGTGGCTGCCCAGGAGGAGGCGCACCAGGAGGAGTCCTACTCCCACCGAGTAGGATTCCCTTCCAAGTAGTAGGGTAGGAGCCAAGGAAAGGGGAAGAGAATAGAAGAGGAGGGGCGCAGCCCTCCCTAGTCCACCGGACTAGGCCTTGGGGCGCCCAACGCCTCCTCGCTTCTTTCCCCTAAAGCCCAATAAGGCCCATATACTCCCGTGAATTTCGTAACTCTCCCAGATCAAAAATACCGAATCACTTGAAACCTTTCCGAACTCCGAATATAGTCGTCCAATATATCGATCTTTACGCCTCGACCATTTCGAGACTCCTCGTCATGTTCCCGATCTCATCCGGGACCAACTCCTTCAGTACATCAAAACTCATTAACTCATAATATAACTGCCATCGAAACCTTGTTGCGAGGACCTACGGTTCGAGAACTATGTAGACATGACCTAGAACTATTCTTGGTCAATAACCAATAGCGGAACCTGATGCCCATATTGGCTCCTACATATTTTACGTAAGATCTTTATCGGTCAAACCGCATAACAACATACTTTGTTCCTTTGTCATCGGTATGTTATTTGCCCGAGATTCGATCGCTTCGATCCAATACCTAGTTCAATCTCATTACCGCAAGTCTCTTTACTCTACGTAATGCATCATTCCATAACTAACTCATTAGCTACATTGCTTGCAAGGCTTATAGTGATGTGCATTACCGAGAGGGCCCAGAGATACCTCTCCGACAATTGGAGTGACAAAACCTAATCTCAAATACGCCAACCCAACATGTACCTTTGGAGACACCGAGTACCTTTATAATCACCCAGCTTACGCTAGACGCTTGGTAGCACCCAAAGTGTTCCTCCGTAAACGGAGTTGCATAATCTCATAGTTACAGGAACATGTATAAGTCATGAAGAAAGCAATAGCAACATACTAAACGATCAAGTGCTAGGCTAACTAAATGGGTATGTCAACCACATCATTCTCCTAATGATGTGATCCCTTAATCAAATGACAACTCATGTCTATGGCTAGGAAACTCAACCATCTTTAATTCAACGAGCTAGTCAAGTAGAGGCATACTAGTGACACTATGTTTGTCTATGTATTCACACATGTATTATGTTTCCGTTAATAAAATTCTAGCATGAATAATAAACATTTATCATGATATAAGGAAATAAATAATAACTTTATTATTGCCTCTAGGGCATATTTCCTTCAGTCCCACTTGCGCTTAGAGTCAATAATCTAGTTCACATCGCCATGTGATTTAACACCAATATTCATATCCGTATATGATTAACACACATAGTTCACATCACATGTGACCAACACCCAAAGGGTTTACTAGAGTCAATAATCTAGTTCACATCGCTATGTGATTAACACCCAAAGAGTACTAAGGTGTGATCATGTTTTGCTCGTGAGATAAGCTTAGTCAACGGGTCTGCACATTTAGAGCCGTATGTATTTTGCAAATATTCTATGTATATAATGCTCGCACGGAGCTAATCTAGCTAATTGCTCCCACTTTCAATATGTATCCAGATTGAGACTTAGAGTCATCCGGATCGTGTAAAAGATTGCACCAATGTAACTCTTTACGACGGCTCTTTTATCACCTCCATAATCAAGAAATATTTCCTTCATTCTCACTAAGGATAATTTTGACCAATGTCCAAGGATCTACTCCTAGATCACTATTGTACTCCCTTGCCAAACCGGCAGAGTATACAATAGGTCTGGTCCATAGCATGGCATACTTTGTAGAACCTATGATCGAGGCATAGGAATGACTTTCATTCTCTTTTCTATTTTCTACCTTGGTCGGATTCGAGTCTTACTCAATTTCACACATTTGCAACACTGCAAGAACTTTTCCGATGCTCCATTTTGAACTATTTCAAAATCTTGTCAAGGTATGTACTTATTGAAAAAATCGATCAAGCCGCCTTGATCTATCTCAATAGATCTTGATGCTCAATATGTAAGTAGCTTTACCGAGGTCTTTCTTTAAAGAACTCCTTTCAAACACTCCTTTATGCTTTGCGAATAATTCTACATTATTTTCGATTAACAATATGTCATTCACATATACTTATCGTAAATGTTGTAGTGCTCCCACTCACTTTCTTGTAAATACAGGCTTCACCATAAGTCCAGATAAAACTATATGCTTTGATCAACTTATCAAAGCGATATTCCAACTCCGAGATGCTTGCACCATCTATAGACGATCGCCGGAGCATGCACACTTTGTTAGCACCTTTAGGATTGATAAAACCTTCCGTTGTATCATATACAAATCTTCTTTAATAAATCCATTAAGGAATGTAGTTTTGACATCCATTTGCTAAATTTCATAAAATGTGGCAATTGCTAACATGATTCGGATAGACTTAAGCATCGCTATGAGTGAGAAAATCTCATCGATTCAACATCTTAAACTTGTCGAAAACCTTTCACAACAAGTCGAGCTTAGTAGATAGTAATACTACTATCGCTGCCCATCTTCCTCTTGAAGATCCATTTATTTAACATGGCTTACGATCATCGAGCAAGTCAATCAAAGTCCATACTTTGTTCTCATAGATGGATCTCGCCTCGATTTTATGGCCTCTAGCCATTTTATGGAATCGGCTCATCATCGCTCTCATAGTTCGAGGTTTATCATGGTCTAGTAACATGACTTTAGAACAGGATTACCGCACACTCTCGTAGGACCGTGACCGAAGACCTACGAGGTTCTGAGTAACTTGATCAAGTTTCATGATCATCATCATTAGCTTCCTCACTAATTGGTGTAGGAATCACCGAACTGATTTTAGTGATGAACTACTTTCCAATTTGGGAGAAGGTACAGACTTCATCAAGTTCTACTTTCCTCCTACTCACTTCTTTCGATAGAAACTCCTTTCTAGAAAGGATCCATTTTAGCAACGAATATCTTGCCTTCGGATCTGTGATAGAAGGTGTACCCAACAATTTCCTTGGGTATTCAATGAAGACGATTTCCGATTTGGGTTTGAGCTTATCAGATGAAACTTTTTCACATAAGCATCGCAGCCCCAAACTTTGAGAAACGCATAACTTGGGTTTCTTACTAAACCACAATTCAATGGTGTCGCCTCAACAGATTTAGATGGTGCCCTTTAACGTGAATGCATGCTCAATGCATAACCCCAAAACGATAGTGGTAAACCAATAAGAAACATTCCTCGTATTCTTTTTTATGAGATGTGCCAATTGATTTGTGAAATACATTTCCTATCTTGAATCAGCAAATGTGGAGGAGGCATCTGTCAAGAAAATGCATGTCTGCAAAACATGGTATGTAGTATGT
Organism: Aegilops speltoides; assembly: GCA_021437245.1. NCBI lineage: Eukaryota > Viridiplantae > Streptophyta > Magnoliopsida > Poales > Poaceae > Aegilops > Aegilops speltoides. The sequence goes on along the minus strand of JAHHZJ010007460.1, from coordinate 61,241 downwards.
ACATCACTACCAATCATTGTTATGTGTTGTTTGCCGGTCTTGTCACATGATTCTTGTTTCAACTAAATTAGGCAGTAAGGCTAGAATAAGGAAGCAGCTCCTGAACCTGAGTTGTTGCCATCTGCCCACGACACCGCTGGGTGGCTATGGTGCCCTTGCCGGCTCTCCTCAAGTTCCATGCTTTCCTCAGTGTGTTGAATGTGTCCTACAAAATCAGCAGAGCAATGGATCTTGGGGCCTAGTCCAAGCGGACTCCTCCCACAACAAGGATGTCCTCTCATCCACATTGGCTTGTGTGCTGGCACTTAAGAGATGGAATGTTGGTCATGAGCATATCAAAAGAGGTATGAACAAAGATGAATTTGCTTACCCTTTATTGTTTTTTACTGTCTTGTATTTTCAAGTTTTACCAAAATGTGGGCTTGATGCGATAAAATGGTACTGACAGGACTACGCTTCATCGGAAGAAATTTCTCCATTGTTACAAATGAGCAGAGTGTTGCTCCTATAGGCTTCAATATCACGTTTTCGCATGCTTAATCTTGGGATGGAGATGGGTTTGGAATTTCCGTTGGACAAAATGAGCTTGATAGGATTCTTCACCTCCGGAGGAGGAGCTGAAAAGGTTTGGCATGAAAATCGGTTGTATTTCACTCGATCATGTTTACACTTCAGGGATAGCTGGTTTTGAAAGCTAGGTTTTTGGGACTGGCTGCTTGTTTTTTTCCTTGTAGAATATGAACATTTTTCAGTACGAAGTTCTATTTCTGAATCATTTTCTAAGAACCATGATTTAAAGGGGAGAAGGGCCACATGTCATTCACATTTGTCTTTGACTGCATATTTATTACATGTGATTATTATTCAAAAATCTGGATCTTATAGATACGGACTTGATTCAGATTTGTTGGGGATAAATCTGATGGGAGAAAAGCATATATGGCTTATGTTGTGAAGGGCTAGGAAACCTACTAGATCGGAATCAAGTTATGAAGTTCCGTAAGAAGAATGGGTCATTGTTCAACTCTCCTTCCACAACCGCTGCTGCACTAATCCACAATTTTGATGACAAAGTTAGAGTACCTAAATTTTCTTGTCAAGAATTTGGTGGTTCAGGTTAGTCTATCTAGCTTTCTTTTGTCAGAATTTGTAAGGTCTTTAGACTGTGGCTAAATACCTAACAATATTAGACTTTTGCCAACAGTTTATCCAACAAATATACATTGTCAGCTTTCATTGGTAGATTCTCTTGAAAACATCGATATCTCATCATTTTTCTAGTGAGATAAAGAGCATCCTCGACGGCATACAGGTAACGGTCATGAATAAAGTTCTGATATTTATCTTTCGATCTTGTAAATTTCATTGTATCTACTTTGCAGTTTCGTTACGAGAGATGAGGAAATCATGCTAGATGTAGCAACATGCGCAATGGCATTCCGCCTTTTAATGAATGGATATGATGTTTCTGTACTTTCTTTGGGCGGAATTTCCTACCTTACAAATGTTATCTTTATATTATTTTTATGTTTAATTTAACTCGCTAATTTCAATACAACGCAGATGATCTGTGTCATGTTGATGCATCCACTTTCCACAATTCACTTCAGGATATTTAAATGATACAAAATCTATATTGGAATTGTACAAAGCTTCAAAAGTCAGTGTATCGAAATGAATTTAGCCTAGATAACATAGGCTACTGGTCGTGCAGGTTATCGCAAAAAATTGCTTCCGATCGGGTGCAAACAACGCAATATTTGAAGAGGTCCTTACATGAAATTTAAATCTTAGAAAGTGGATTGGTTCTAGCTTTTATTGGTTGTTTACTGTTTCTATGTTTTATACTTTAGGTTGAGTATGCTTAAATTTCCTTTTATGCCACAATGGAACGTGATAGGCCACAAGAGGAACATTGAACACTTTGATGTTTGTGGTTCTCAAAAGCTAAAGACGTAACATCTGTAAGAGTCTCATTTCTCAAAAAGAATAGTCTGTAAAGTCATATAAATAAAGATGTTAGACATCAATTCTAGACATTTTGCTGAATCAGGCCATGTCGTGGTCACCAAGATTTCTGGCTTTGGCTATTGAAGATTTCAGTTTTCTCAATCTATTTACCAGATGAACTCCTGCATCTTGAAAGGTAATGTAATATTTATGCTCTTTGCCTTATTAATTTCCGCTTTAGATATTTAAAAATAATTGTGGCAACAGCTATAAAGGGAATCGGCTGGACCAATTACAGTTTGCACGCGTTTTACATATTGTTATCTTGCTGCTGCTGCTACTATATTTCCTCCTGAACTGTCTGATGCTCGCATGTCGTGGGCCAAAAATGGTGTGCTCACAACTGTTGTTGATGACTTCTTCGATGTTGGGGATCAAAAGAAGAACATGAAACCTCATAACATTAGTTGAGAAGTAACCCCTTGGTCCTTCATTTTGTAAGTGGAGTTGTGTGTCGCTGATTGCTAACAAGTTTTGGTCCCTGATTTGTTAATGTTTATCTTAGGTGGATGGTCACCGAAGATGAGTTCTGCTCGAGCAAGTGAAAATATTGTTTTATGCTATCTATACTACAGTAATCAGCTTGGAGCAGTAGCTTCCGCCATACAAAACCGTGATGTCGAAAGCACCGATAGAATTAGTGAGTTTTCATTATGTTTGTCTGCTTTAAAATAAAAGAAATTGTTCAGCATCGATATGTTGAATCCATCGCAGTGGCTACAGCTGTTGAGGTCTATGATGTCCGAGGCAGAATGGCGGATGAGAAAATATGTGCCAACAGTTGAGCAATACATGTCAAATGCAGTTGTTTCCTTCACACCGGGCCCATTGTGCTCACATCGCTGTACTTTATTGGGCCAAAGCCTCGGAATGCGCTGTCCAAGATCAAGAATACAACGAAGTTATTTAGGCTAACGAGCACTATTGGTCGCTCCCTCAATGATATCCAAGGCCTTGAGGTATTTGGGTTCCTTTATCCTCAACTTCATATCTACACGTCACATTTGCATATGTATTCTTTAGTATAGCTGCATAAACATATGTTATTTTAAAGTTATATATGCTTCACATACCACGACAGGGCAATTCCTTTATCTTAATATAAACAAATATCGTGATGGCTGCTTAATAAACTGTAAATAGATATGTGGTGAGATAGAGAAACTATAGTAAACCTCAAGGACTACAAGTTCTAACAAAATCAAAATTGGCAGTAATTCATGAACTTGTCAAGAATTTATCTTGTGAAGCACACATCTAAGTGCTTGTATGGTATTCTTAGGAGTTCCCATGCGGTAGAAGACGGACTGATGTTTACTCTAGAAGCTAGTATAATACATCTAGTAGTTGTGTATCCTATTACTGTATAATAATAATGAAGAGAATAGTAGTAATTACTCATCACTGTTGTCTCATGTATTTTCGACCTGCATGCTGTAATTTGGCTACCCTGACAATCGTTAATCTATTTATTACAGAGGGAGAGCAGGAAGGGAAACCTGGATTATGTCTCACTACTTGTTCTCCACAGTGGTAGTTCTATGTCAATTGAAACGGCTAAAGAGACGATACAGAAGGCCATAGCCTCATGTAGAAAAGGCTTGCTAAAGCTGGTTCTTAGGGAAAACACAGTTGTTCCTAGGCCGTGCAAGGAGCTGTTCTGGAAGATGTGCAAGATAGTTCACTTGTTCTACTCTCAGATCGATGGATTTAGCTCGCCAAACGAAATGGTGAGCGCAGTTAATGCAGTTATCAACGAGCCGCTAAAACTCCAAATCTACAATCCACCTTTACCCATGCAGTCAGAAAATTAAGGGTTCCGTGTATTTTGCCTTGTTGTAATGGATCAATCAATCAGGTGCTCTCTGGAGAAAAAACATACGGATCAGATAACGGCCAGCAGTAAGGATACACTGTGTATGTGGTACATCAGAAACAACTACTGTACTACATTTGTTATTCAACTTAGTGTACGTATGTCACTTTTGCATATATGTATTATACTAGAAGGAACGCTGCTTGCTTGTTGTTTTCATCCATGAAAATCAAAGTATATAGTATTCAAACCATTTTAGCAGCAAAAAAACAACAATTTCAGTGACACCACAAACTAAGAGAAAATTTCATTGGAATTCCCTAGTCGATCAACACCTTCTCACTTGCCGCCCCCAACTACCGTTCCTGAAGTTGAGCCCCTAAATCACGCCTTACTTTCACAAAAAAATACACTTCCAAATAAGGCATTAATCAAAGGTTCTTTACCAAGACAAAAGCATATCACACATTCCATAGGACAGTCTATAAGTCACAGGTATACAGTGCTCATCAACTATGGTATGACTGCACAATGGAGTTAGACTCCTGATGAACTTCAAATCAGCTCTTGATGGTGTTGATGATGTTAACATCAATAATGTGCAACAGCGCCAACCGATTTCCTTGGAACCCAACTTGACATTGACTGCTTAAAAATGTCTGTATGCCTCGATGAGCAAAAATAATAAAGTAGCACCAAGGGCCATACATACACAGCCCTTAGAACGTAGACAAACCTGAAAGAGTGATACACTTAAGCATCCTCTGAGTTTATTTATATTCTCGTCTCGAATTTTGTCTTAGATTATTTAGATACGGATGTATCTAACACTAAACGTGAATAGATACATCCGTATGTAGAAAATCTAAGACAAGAATTTTGGGACGGAGGAGTAATAAGGAATCAACTAATGTTGCTTTATGTGCCTGCCTTCATTAAGTAAACCTAGTTCTTGTTTCCTCCTCTGCTTCCAACAGATGTCGGGCCTCAAGATCAACTTCGATAAGAGTGACGTTATGGTGATGGGTTACTCCCCTCCGAGTCTGCGGCCATTGCCAACAGCTTAATTCGCCGCTCTCTTCCCCACTACCTATCCTGGGACGCCCATTAGTGACTCGCCTCCTGCCGGGTGACTTGCGCCTCGTGACTCAAGCTCCGCATCAGATGCGAGCCCCGCAGGAGGTGGCTCTCTAAGGCGGCCCGGACTATCCTTATCAACTCATCCCTATCCAGCCTCTCTTGTTTTATGAGTTTCTACAGCCCCATGAATCTCTCCATAAGGAGATCGCCAAGATTCAGTCCCGATTCCATCTGGCCAACAGGCGCGAAGTATCACATGGTCACCGGCTCGACATCCGCAGCCGTGGAGCAGGGTGGATTAGGCATCATGTGCTCTAAACGGATGAATATCGCCTTCTCTCCCGGTTTGGCGACGCGCAGGTCGGGTGGCCTCCGCTGGACATTATCCGAATAAGTACTGCGGGTCAACCCCTTGCCTTCGCCGTAAATTGGTGGATCTCGCTTTTGGCGCTTCTCCAACTCCTACCGGTGTTCGCAGATTGGTACCTCTATCTCGTGGGGTCCGCCCTCGACGCTCGTTCGACCGGGCCGAGACTTCCTTCGCGCCCGCTTCCCACCCCTCTTCTATCTCGTCAACCCTATGATTTCTCTGATAGGGCCCTTATTGACTTAGGGCGCTTTCACGACCTTCGGCCGGCGGAATCTACCGGGCGTGAGTTACTTGATCGCTGTTTTCACGAGCCCAGGATGGCGACCAGACCTTATGCCCCGCGCCCGGAGCCGCTCCGCCGCCTCCACCAAATCGCTTATTTGGCCATTGCTCCTCATCCGCCCTCCCCTTCGATGGTGGTCCGTCCACGCCCCATCAAGATTCAGATTCATGTGGCAAGGGATCTGTGGACGGGTCCCGTCGGTGGAGGTCCGCAGTTAAATGGCCCGCATCGTATTCTCCGTGATGTTCCCCAAGACCAATCACATTTTTCGCTATGCCTCCGCCGTTCTTGGAGCTGCTGCGAGATTGTCGTGGAGTTGGTGCCACACCAATTCCCTGACCTTTTGTCAACTCCAAGTGTCCCTTCGCCTCTCGCCACATTAGGTGGCTGGAGGTTGGGGTCCTGCTCGGACGCTGTGGACGCTCTCGCATAAGCTTGTGATCCAACATTCTCCCTACGTCGCGCCATCGATGCTCTCTACAAATTCTCGGTTTTTGCAGCTTTTGGCCGCTTAGCCGCCTCTCGATCGACGCCATCTCAGCCTTCATCGCCGATTCGCCGATGGTCGTCTCACTGCCGCCGCCCGCCGCCGCCGGAGCCAGATTAGATCACCTGCGCTGGGCAGGCTTTGCTATGTTGTGTTTTTTCTCTTTCTTCTGGGCTTGTTGAGCTGTGCCCTCAGCAGAACCTCTGTACTTTGTTGTGGTACTTGGGTGTGTGTGTGTGGACCTGCTATGGTTGTATGTCTTGTATGTTTGTTTTATTTATAAAGCGGGCGAAACCTTTTTCGTAAACCTGGTTCTTGTAAGCCCGATCAAGTTCATGGGAAGATAAAGGATTGATTTTTAACCAACTTCATGTATCCCACCCTACCGCTTGAAGAAATTAAACAGCATAACTTCGCTAGAAACCTAGTTCTTGTAAGTCTTGAGTCAAATGCAAGGAGGATAAAGGATTTGCTTTATGGCTACCTGATTTTTTAAATGGTTAAGAAAATCATGAATTAGATGGACAGTCCTGGAAATGAGTGAGCTAAGAACTAATAAGCACATACATATGAGAGGTACAAAACTGTCAGCACCTACGTATACATGACACATACAAAGGTTGTCGCTTATTTAATCAAGAAACAGAGACACAATGTAAAATTGCCTCTGGATGTTTTGGTTGTGCGTTTTTAAGTATTATATTGTCTGTTTATACACCAGGAAAAAGCCTATAAGTGCAAATTATGCAATTAAAAAGACTATATTGACAGTGCTTATAACATGGCTAGCATCAAACAGTGAAAGAAGACAATATTCAAAATGGCGGGACAGTAGAAGCCATGAGTAAAGAACTGCAGGAATGTAAAAGCAAGCTGATTGTAAAATACCAACAAACATGAACACTGTATCTTACATAACTATTTCTATACTGTTTTAATATCAAGACTCCAAATAAGCTTTATTAGACTGCTGCATGGTTTCTATGTTTTTACTTACTGGATGTGATCCTAGCCAATGACAGGAATGAAAGTAAGATACTATATTTCTTTCATATGTGAGGGCATTCTTTCTACATAAACTTCCCCTTTTAGTACCTCCCCTTTATTCCTGAGTTTTGAAGGTTTACTGAATCAGAGTATTAATAAGATTATCTTATCACTACACAAATTATTAGTCAATGAACTGTACCAAAAACAGTGAAATTCAAAACAATAATAGGATGTAAATACACTTTATTTCACTTACATTAATGTCCAGGTGTAGTCATACGTTTCAATCTAATGTGTATGGTCACAAACATCTTTAGTAACATAGAGGCGGCCACTGCTTTTTTATTTTTTAAACTCCATATTGCTTAACCTGACAAAACATCTATCATCTTGTGAGGTGTACATAGATAACTGCAGATAGAAGAACTATCATGTAAGTTAATGTAAAACAAGTGTTAGTTTTCAGATTGTACATTGTTCTACCTGACCACACAGAACTAACAAGGATAGAAGCATCATACCGCCTAGGCATAAATAACCAAAGATCTAGGGCTTTCTTAAAAAAACACAGCTAATAACTTCTAAATGAATAGCAGTACATTTTCAGTTTCAAGATGAAAGCCACCAAATTCTGGAACTTAAACCGCTTAAATCAATTAAAAAATCTCTCGATACTGCCATATATGAAAGAATAAAAGGCTAGGATTTATGCCGGTGTTAAATTTCTTAGATAAACATCAGTGAGGGTAGGCACGGTTCAGGTGTGGAGGCACAGTACAACTATGAAGCAGCAAGTTCTGAGGCTCGATAGAGATCCCAACCAAGCCATTGCTTATGCAAATCATTCATCCAGTTGGGTGCAGCTGCTTCATCATGCAGGTGCACATGGGTTCTTCTAGCTTCAAATGCAGGCACATTAGTTTTCAAAGAGGCTATTTGATTCGCAGGATTGTAAAAACGCATGAATAGGAAAAACACGGGATTGGATGTGTCACATCAAAAAGGCTCACGCCCGCTTTATAGATAAAGCCAATGCCAAAGCCAACATCCACAAGGTTCACACAACAAAAGTCCACACACACACAAAGTCCGGCACAAACAAGCAGCATGGGTTAGTGCTGAGGGCACAGCTCAACAAGCCCAACACACACAAACAAAAAGGCACACACGCCGGAGAAAGACATCTCTAGTCGGCTCCGGGTGGCGGCGGAGCGGCGGTGCCAGCGGAAGGCCAACGAACGGAGGTCGGTGAGGAGTCTGCGATGGCGCCCCGTCCGGGCGGGCGCGCCAGAGCTGCAAGTAACCACACATTTTGAAGATGGAGTCACGACGCCTAAGAGGCACCTTCTCAATGACAAGCTTATAACCGGCCCACAAGGTCTGCCAAGACTTTACGCACGCGCCATCTAATATGTCTGAAGCAGGAGGGGAGGCCTGTATTTCAAGCAAGTCGGGAAGTTGGTATTGCACCACCTGCCCCCAACCGCTTTCATAAAACACGCCCATAGGAACTGTACTGCAGAGGAGAAGAAGATGTGATTAGCATCCTCACGTGTCACACAGGGGCACATTCCATCCCTGTGGCCATGGCGCTTAAGAACCTCCACGCCGGACGGAGGCGGCCGCGATCCACCGCCACAAGAAGATCCGAATTTGGTGGGAGGCGGTCCCAGAGATAACAAGGGCTCCTGAGCCGACGATGGGGCAATATCCGCAGAGAGGATTTGGTGGAAAGCGGCCGGAGGGATCTAGGCGCCAGGAGATGGCATCCGGAGAGTCTGCCACGCCCAGGCAGTGTATGGCGTCCTCGGAGGAGGGCATCCCAAGCAGCCACCTCGGCAGGCCAAAGGGCGATGGAACGCGAGGCGCCTAAGTCAATAAGGGCCACTTCGACCGAGACCCGAGGGTCAACTACAATGTCAAGAGGATGGGGAACCGGGCGCAGAGGGGAGTCCCCGAGCCATCTATCCAGCCAGTAACAAGGTCGAGGCGCCAGAGCCCAGAGATGGAAGTGCCTATCCGCAGGACCGAAGCACCGGACGACGGCCTGCCAAAATGGAACCGCCCGAAGGCGCGTAACGCCGAGGCTGGCCACGCAGTACTTTGTTCGATGATAGTCAGCCATAGGCCTCCTCCCCATTGGCAACCGCCAGCCGGTCAAGAGGCGATTCATGCGCGCCGAGGATGTAATCCCAAGGCCACCCCGTCTTTGGGTTTGCGATATCCGCCACCACCATGTGATATTTCGCCTTCCTCGCCAGCCCGTAATCTGGACTAGTATTTGGCATCTCCGATGGAGCGTTCATGAAGGCTGTAAAGCTCATGAGGAACCACAGAGGTCGGCGAGCGATGAGTTGATAGGATCACGCCACGCTCGACAGCCAACGCTTCTTTCAGGCTCTACGCGGTGTCAGATACGGGTCACCGTGAGGTCCGCCACGGTGAGGCACGAGTCACTAATGGGGATCCCCAGATAAGTCGGGAAAGAGCCCACCGACGCTTAAGCCGACGGCGATGGATCGAAGGCCCTCAACGGTAGCTGAAAGCACCATCACTTTGCTCTTGTCAAAGTTGATGGTAAGGCCTTACATATGCCGGAAGCACGTATGAGGAACTTCAGGTTGAGATCTCGAGGGCGGATCCTCGATCATAATAATGGTGTCGTCTCACATTGGAGAAGGGTCACCCTCCCTCCAACCAAAAGGGACCAAGCCTCTAATAGGCTCCAGAGCCTTGGCCTTATCTAGGATGGCGGCCAGGCATCGACAACCATGTTGAACAAGAACGGCGAGAAGGGTCCCCTGCCGGACCCCACAGAGGGTAGGGAAGAAGGGTCCAATATCGCTGATGTTCACCGTGAGCCCCACAGGAGACGAGCTGCATGACACGGGTCACCCACCGTCGTCAAAGCTCTTGCGGCAGACTTCCTCAGAACGCCGGCACCGTGTCATAGGCTTTGTGGAAGTCCAGTTGAGGAAGACCGCCTATGGCGCTCAGACGAACTCGTGGAGCACTTCGTGAAACACCAACACCCCATCCAGATAAATCGGCCTTGAATGAAGGCGGATTGGTTCGGTGGGTGATTGTGTCCGCCAGAGGGTCACCCTATTATGCATTCTTCGCCAGATCCTAAAGATCACATTAATAATCGTGATGGGGCAGAATCGGCGATATCGGAGGCACCGGACCTTAGGGATGAGGGTCACCACTCCATAGTTAAGGCGCCCAAATCCATGGTACCCGAGTAGAATTCCTCAAAGAGAGCCATGACCTCATGCTTGATGGTAGGCCGAACGCCTTGAAGAAAGCCAGGAGACCGCCAGTCCCGGACCGAGGAGGGGTTCATCCTTAATGGCAAGAGGACCTCGCCCTCATCAAGGGAGCAACCAAGGCCGCATTGGCTTCACTGAGACTCGAGCCTCACCCCAAATATCGGGCGAGGCTAGCCCCACTGCGGGGTGGGGGTAAATAAGGCCTATAGCCATCCACATGAATGGCGGATGGTATAGCACTAATCATGATCTCCATCCCACGCAAGGATGGAGTTAGGCGCGCCGGGTCTGCTCGCAACCGCCTGGCGAAGTGCTGGAGACGCTCAAGCACCCACCTTGGGTGCCCCAGAGCGCCAAGAGGCCTCCTCATCCGTAGATGATGGAGAGCTGGTCCTCTAGGTCATAGGGAGCAGCCACTGTCCGAGGAGAGCCGGCCGAGTCTCACAAGATCCGTGGCTTGAATCGCCACCAGATGGACTTTGCGCTCAAGTCCCGTTTAGATTAGCCCCCAACCCTTCATGAACTCAAGGGCTAACTTGGCAATATGCCATGAATCCATGGACATGGAGCGATGCCGACTTAGCGAGATCCAGCTGGCGCACGACGGCCTCTTGAAGCCCTTCTGAGCCGTAAGAGCTCGAACCGAATCACAAGGGAGGGGGCGCCGTCACCGTGGAGAGGAGAAGGGGACATGGCGGAACCAATCCAGTGATCACTTTGGCGATGCCGGCATCGCATTCCCACTCGGGAAACTAGGACACGATCCAAGACGGATTGTGTCGGAACAGCTTGCCGTTGGTCCAAGTAACTGCACTCCGCCGTCAATCTCACGGAGCCCCAGCTCCGCGATCCAATCGCTGAATAGCTGCATCCGGGAAATTAACCCGAATTATTCTTCTCGTCCCCTGAACGGATGAGATTAAAGTCACCCCACCAAAACCGGGAGTGGGGAGTTGGAGATCTTCACTGCAGCTCGGAAGGAAGGCCGGGAGCGGCGGTGATCACCGTCCAGAACAACAATGACCTCCCATTTGAAGTTCAGAGCCCGCCAAGATCTCCATGCTAACTAAAAACTCCTTCGTCCATGCTCTCCCACTTCGAATGTGGCATCCTTAACCCCAAGAAGGATGCCACCCGAAAAGGGCCCACCAGAAGGGAGCCGCTACACGCGAAGAGGTGGGGCCTGGTTCCAGCTCCGAGGGTGAACTCGACTCAAGGGTTTTTGGATGGCAACAATGTCAATATGCTCCCGGATGTACTGATGAGCTGGGCGGCGACGACCGCCATGGCCAAGCCGTGGAGGTTCCGTAAAGGGCCCGTGATCTAAACCCCCATCGGGGCTGCTTGACCCAGACACGAGAGGCGCTGGACGCCGAAGGGCGGCCGTGGAGACCGAAAGCGACCACGATAATCCTGCTGCCACCGGAGGGGCCGGAGCTGGGGCCGGGCAGCGGGCACGAAGTCTCGCTAGCCCGCCGTCGAGGATCTCCGGCCCTAATGGCCTCAATCTGATCTAAGGGGTACCAACCTCCCCAAGACAATGGTTGAAGTATTGGCCACCTTAGCAAGGTGACCAAGGAGCGGCCTCGAGAGCAAAAGGAGCAAGGAGAAGAACTGGAGGGGCGGGTCCGACTTGACTCGAGGTTCCCGACGCTGGGCGCTGAGCCTGGCCGGGCGACGGGCGCAGGAGAGTCGCCTGCCGTGACGCCCTGTGGGCGCTGCGGGCGGGAGGACGCCACCGCGCCGAGAGGCTGACTGAGGCCTCCGGCGGACGCCGCTGGGAGGGGGGGTGCGCGGAGGCCGGGAGGCACGCCCACCGCCAACGAGGCCAGGGAAGCCGGTGAGGCGAGGGGAGGCAGGCCCCGACGCTGGGAGGGGGCGGCACCTGTGGACGCCCCACCGCAGCCCCCGAGGGTGGAGGGGACTGAGCAGCCATGAAGGCGATGAGCTCCACAGGCCACCACCTGGGACAGCAGGGAGCCGAGCAAGGAGGTGGGTCACTGTGTCGCTGGCGGGCCGAGGCGGTGTCGGGAGCGGGGACGGGCGGGCGACGAGGAGGCTCACGCTGAGATGTCGCGGCCGACTGGACGCCGGGACGGGAGGGAGCCAAAGGTGGTTGAAGCGAGGGCCACCGCTAGATCGGTGGGTCACACCTGCACGCCTGCCTCACCGCCCGACCTGCTGGAGGGTTGGGAGTCCCGAGACGGGAGCGAGAGGCCTGACCATCCTCCTCCCCAGATCATTGCTGGAGGAGCGCGAGCGCGGCGGTGGAGTCGCCAAGATCGCCAGGCCCCCCTGTGAGACCGCCACCGAGAGGCGGGCGGCCGACGGGACGTGGCCTGGGCGATCTTGAGGTCGAGCTGCCATCGCTGAAGAAGACACGGATCGTGACGGGAGTTTGGAGGAGTCCAGGCATTTCACCTAACCCCGACCTCCTCCTCCTCGCAGGAGAGCCTATCCACCACCACCACCCTGCCCAGGATCTTGGACATATCATGATGGTCCGCCGGATCGGGCAACATCAGGGAGGCCTGAGAGGAGCCAAGCCGTGTCCTGGGTAGCGACGGCTCGATCCCACTGCGGGCTCGTAGATGTTCACCACGGCGTCGCTGAGCGCCTGGGTGATGTTGTCATGAGTACAGAAGCCCATGCTCATCGCGCCCTGGGAACACCACCGAGAAGGAGCTGGGAGCCGGGGGTCACTCGCCACCCCACGTGGCAAAGGGCATGTGTGGTTGAGCTCAGCTCAATCAGCCTGCATACGGCTTCCCAACCGCTACCAAAGCCAAGAGGGAAGGGCGAAGCCTGCACTGATGTGGAAGAAGGCTGTCTCGATGCTGCAACATGTTCATGCCGACACCGGCGATCTGGCAGAATCGCGGGTGCCCGGACCTCTGCATAAGTAGCACGAGGGTGGTTGGGGCATGCCACCGAAGTGGCCGTAAGGCCACAGCTGAAGCACGGGTTAAGCCACGGCCGCGGCACCCGGAGGAGGAGCCACGGGAGCGGGCGGTGGCAGCTTGAGGGCGCTGAGGGCCCTTCTTCTTCTTCTTCTAGGATCCCGGCGCCCCGGTTGCCGCCGCCGCTGGCTGCCGGAAACGCAGTAGCTCGGGAACGGGAGGCCGGGCAATGTAGAGGTGGCGCTTGCCGGCGTTGAGAGGGAGCGGGCGGGCGCGAGGGGACTGCCGCGCATGGCTGGTTGGCGAGACCGGCGCCAGGGGCGGCCGAGTTCCCCGGCAGAGACCGTCATGCCACGGGGTCTCGCGAGAGGAGCGGCAGGCGGTGACCGAGAGTTTAATATCTTCCGCGAGCCGGTGAGCGCGCGAAGTAGCGGGGAGCGGGGTCATACTGGCGGGCTGGCGCTGCCGAGGATACTGCCGCAGGTCCCGCGCCAAGCGCACGGGGAGGGGCGAATACGCGGTCGCCCGCCTGGGGCGTTTAGCGCCGCTTCATCCCCATTCCCGGCATGGTGGCGCGGGAACGGGCGGAGGGCCGGTGGCGCTGGCGAGGAGGAGGGCGCGGGCGGCACCGAGGGGAGGAGCGGGAGCTGGCGGCGGGGTGTGTAGGAGTGGGGACGGTGATTTTGAAGCGGGAGCCATATGGATCAAGCGCGGGTCGCCATGGTCAGGGCGAGGCCCAGCTGCCTGCTAAGCAGCGGCCCGCCGGCCACCGCTGGCATTTTGTCCAAAGGTCGCCACCGGCCACGCCCCTGTGAGGGGCCTAGGAACCGAGTCCCAGGCTGCCCAACAACGCTGGCCCGAACGATCGGCCGGTGACTCCGAGGGGCGCTAGGGTTTCTAGCACCATCATGAGGGGCTGCCGCTGGGCGACGGGGCGGGCGAGGGGGAGGCGGGCCGAGGAGCGGCCGAGGGAAGGAGACTGCATGGGCCGGCCGAGGGGAGGAAGGCTGGGGTTTCTGCCAGAGGAGGTCAGAAGGGCGAGACGCAGAGGGCGGTCCGCCGGGTAGGGCTGGGACGGCTGGGCCGAGAGGAGGCCGGGCGGTGGGCGAGGGCCTCCAGGAGTGCTGGACCTCAGGCTTGCCAAGCTGGCAACGCCTAGCCTGCTGGGGCCAAGGGCGTGGGGAGCCCAGCTCGAAGGTTCATGGGCTTGCGCGCATCGAGCCAGGGGCGGCCGAGGGTGCTACGGGCGTCTGACCTGGCGGCCGATCCCCCACCGAAGGCCACCGCGGTCAGCGTCCGCGGCGGGCGCTTGGGGAAACTCGCTCCCCGCGCATTTACGTATGCCAGCCGCCGTGTCTCGCTCTATGTCCGCCAGAAAGTATTTTACGAGCGGGAGGGGCTGGCGAGGGGGGCGATGGAGGGTTGGGCGCCAGGGCGGAGGGCGGCGAGGCTGTCGGGCGGCCACGCGCTCAAGGCTGTCAGCGACGCCACGCCAGAAAGCACAAGACGCTTATCTCGGACGCGACTCAACTTTGTATCATACAAAGTTGAGTCATCTATTTTGAAACAGAGGGAATATTTAGTAATTTTATTTCATCAACCAATTACCGTGCCACTATACTGACTAAGCTGAAAATCGCCTTCTTTTTCCGAGCAACCGCAGGAGCTCCGCCTTCCATTGCTTATCAGTGACATGTCCTGCAATTCCAACCCAATCCTATAAGTAAAACAAACATCAACCTTCACAAAGCCAACTCAAGAACAAAGTTATGGACTGGGACAGGAGGCTACTCGCGTGGAGCGACTCCGGCATGAAGAAGGACGGCGGCTACGACGGACATTGTCACCGAGGACCCACAGAACGAGTACGACGACTGGTGTGGCGGCCTCGTGGACGTCGTCACCGAGGACCACGACACGAGTACGACGACCAATGCCGCCACAGCGGAGTCCATGCAAGGCCAACGTCCGGTCGCGCATAAATTTGTAGGTTCGGCCGTGACAGCTCGTTGGCGCCTGCATCACCCAGAGCTCCTCCACCTCCGGCAAGTGCGTTTGCGTCATCCACCGGGAGCACAGCAGGGCGCGGGCGGAGCTCGACGTTGGCGCATGGCAACTGTTTGACAAAATGCCTGATAGAAGAAGGTGAAGAGGAGGAGAAAGAAAAAGTGAGGTGCCACAGCTTCCTTCGTCATCGTCGTCCCTTTCGTCTCTTGTGGAAGTAGGGCACGGTTGCCACGTCCTCGGACGCCAGCGCCGACGCATCCATGACGCACACATCCCGAAGGGTGCCATCGCGCATGCCACCTCGGGCTCCAGCGTGTGCAACAGCATCAGGCTGAGCACGATCGCATGGCTCGCTGGACCGTCAGACCGCCGTTGTGGTACTAACAACCAAGCTCTAGACTAGCCTTTGGCAATCATAGTCAGCCTTAGTCTTCTGTTTCCAGCCGGTTGGCTGCTGCGTGCGTGAGAGTTGTGCGTTTCTGGCCGGTGGTAAATCAATTAGCTTGGCTAGCTTCACATAGGAGGGTCGATCAAGTTGCTTGTTGCTCTGAACGTGCGTGTCTCACTGTATCAATCGGAGCTAGCTACCTTCATGGAAGATTGTCATGAGCGAAGGAAGAGGCGGAGGAGCATGGAGGCGAGGCTACGGCTGCCGGAGGCGCAGTGCAGAGCGCGGGGCTAGGTGCTCCCGGTAGACAGTGAGGGGAAGAAAACGAAGATGAGGTGGTGAGTTCAACGGTCAAAACCATGTCATGTCAGCACAAAATCACCCCAAGCAATCCAAGGGATGAAAATTTTCCGTTTCAACAATTGAGGGATTAGATTTTGCTGGTTTTAGAGTTGAGGGACCATTTGTAGACTATCTAAAAGTTGAGGTACGGAAAATATACTTTTCTCATCTCAAGTTAGATTTGCTAAAAAATCCTATTCTCCATTAGCTGCACAAAGATGAATATACACTTCAAATGTTTGTATGCCTGAGTAGCACCCTCTGTAGTGTTTACATGAGCAATGTCCCTAGCCTGAAAAAAGAACATGAGTGATGTCCCACTTTCCTCGTATTCTTTTTTATGAGATGTGCCAATTGATTTGTGAAATACATTTCCTATCTTGAATCAGCAAATGTGGAGGAGGCATCTGTCAAGAAAATGCATGTCTGCAAAACATGGTATGTAGTATGTACATCACTACCAATCATTGTTATGTGTTGTTTGCCGGTCTTGTCACATGATTCTTGTTTCAACTAAATTAGGCAGTAAGGCTAGAATAAGGAAGCAGCTCCTGAACCTGAGTTGTTGCCATCTGCCCACGACACCGCTGGGTGGCTATGGTGCCCTTGCCGGCTCTCCTCAAGTTCCATGCTTTCCTCAGTGTGTTGAATGTGTCCTACAAAATCAGCAGAGCAATGGATCTTGGGGCCTAGTCCAAGCGGACTCCTCCCACAACAAGGATGTCCTCTCATCCACATTGGCTTGTGTGCTGGCACTTAAGAGATGGAATGTTGGTCATGAGCATATCAAAAGAGGTATGAACAAAGATGAATTTGCTTACCCTTTATTGTTTTTTACTGTCTTGTATTTTCAAGTTTTACCAAAATGTGGGCTTGATGCGATAAAATGGTACTGACAGGACTACGCTTCATCGGAAGAAATTTCTCCATTGTTACAAATGAGCAGAGTGTTGCTCCTATAGGCTTCAATATCACGTTTTCGCATGCTTAATCTTGGGATGGAGATGGGTTTGGAATTTCCGTTGGACAAAATGAGCTTGATAGGATTCTTCACCTCCGGAGGAGGAGCTGAAAAGGTTTGGCATGAAAATCGGTTGTATTTCACTCGATCATGTTTACACTTCAGTGATAGCTGGTTTTGAAAGCTAGGTTTTTGGGACTGGCTGCTTGTTTTTTTCCTTGTAGAATATGAACATTTTTCAGTACGAAGTTCTATTTCTGAATCATTTTCTAAGAACCATGATTTAAAGGGGAGAAGGGCCACATGTCATTCACATTTGTCTTTGACTGCATATTTATTACATGTGATTATTATTCAAAAATCTGGATCTTATAGATACGGACTTGATTCAGATTTGTTGGGGATAAATCTGATGGGAGAAAAGCATATATGGCTTATGTTGCTGAAGGGCTAGGAAACCTACTAGATCGGAATCAAGTTATGAAGTTCCGTAAGAAGAATGGGTCATTGTTCAACTCTCCTTCCACAACCGCTGCTGCACTAATCCACAATTTTGATGACAAAGTTAGAGTACCTAAATTTTCTTGTCAAGAATTTGGTGGTTCAGGTTAGTCTATCTAGCTTTCTTTTGTCAGAATTTGTAAGGTCTTTAGACTGTGGCTAAATACCTAACAATATTAGACTTTTGCCAACAGTTTATCCAACAAATATACATTGTCAGCTTTCATTGGTAGATTCTCTTGAAAACATCGATATCTCATCATTTTTCTAGTGAGATAAAGAGCATCCTCGACGGCATACAGGTAACGGTCATGAATAAAGTTCTGATATTTATCTTTCGATCTTGTAAATTTCATTGTATCTACTTTGCAGTTTCGTTACGAGAGATGAGGAAATCATGCTAGATGTAGCAACATGCGCAATGGCATTCCGCCTTTTAATGAATGGATATGATGTTTCTGTACTTTCTTTGGGCGGAATTTCCTACCTTACAAATGTTATCTTTATATTATTTTTATGTTTAATTTAACTCGCTAATTTCAATACAACGCAGATGATCTGTGTCATGTTGATGCATCCACTTTCCACAATTCACTTCAGGATATTTAAATGATACAAAATCTATATTGGAATTGTACAAAGCTTCAAAAGTCAGTGTATCGAAATGAATTTAGCCTAGATAACATAGGCTACTGGTCGTGCAGGTTATCGCAAAAAATTGCTTCCGATCGGGTGCAAACAACGCAATATTTGAAGAGGTCCTTACATGAAATTTAAATCTTAGAAAGTGGATTGGTTCTAGCTTTTATTGGTTGTTTACTGTTTCTATGTTTTATACTTTAGGTTGAGTATGCTTAAATTTCCTTTTATGCCACAATGGAACGTGATAGGCCACAAGAGGAACATTGAACACTTTGATGTTTGTGGTTCTCAAAAGCTAAAGACGTAACATCTGTAAGAGTCTCATTTCTCAAAAAGAATAGTCTGTAAAGTCATATAAATAAAGATGTTAGACATCAATTCTAGACATTTTGCTGAATCAGGCCATGTCGTGGTCACCAAGATTTCTGGCTTTGGCTATTGAAGATTTCAGTTTTCTCAATCTATTTACCAGATGAACTCCTGCATCTTGAAAGGTAATGTAATATTTATGCTCTTTGCCTTATTAATTTCCGCTTTAGATATTTAAAAATAATTGTGGCAACAGCTATAAAGGGAATCGGCTGGACCAATTACAGTTTGCACGCGTTTTACATATTGTTATCTTGCTGCTGCTGCTACTATATTTCCTCCTGAACTGTCTGATGCTCGCATGTCGTGGGCCAAAAATGGTGTGCTCACAACTGTTGTTGATGACTTCTTCGATGTTGGGGATCAAAAGAAGAACATGAAACCTCATAACATTAGTTGAGAAGTAACCCCTTGGTCCTTCATTTTGTAAGTGGAGTTGTGTGTCGCTGATTGCTAACAAGTTTTGGTCCCTGATTTGTTAATGTTTATCTTAGGTGGATGGTCACCGAAGATGAGTTCTGCTCGAGCAAGTGAAAATATTGTTTTATGCTATCTATACTACAGTAATCAGCTTGGAGCAGTAGCTTCCGCCATACAAAACCGTGATGTCGAAAGCACCGATAGAATTAGTGAGTTTTCATTATGTTTGTCTGCTTTAAAATAAAAGAAATTGTTCAGCATCGATATGTTGAATCCATCGCAGTGGCTACAGCTGTTGAGGTCTATGATGTCCGAGGCAGAATGGCGGATGAGAAAATATGTGCCAACAGTTGAGCAATACATGTCAAATGCAGTTGTTTCCTTCACACCGGGCCCATTGTGCTCACATCGCTGTACTTTATTGGGCCAAAGCCTCGGAATGCGCTGTCCAAGATCAAGAATACAACGAAGTTATTTAGGCTAACGAGCACTATTGGTCGCTCCCTCAATGATATCCAAGGCCTTGAGGTATTTGGGTTCCTTTATCCTCAACTTCATATCTACACGTCACATTTGCATATGTATTCTTTAGTATAGCTGCATAAACATATGTTATTTTAAAGTTATATATGCTTCACATACCACGACAGGGCAATTCCTTTATCTTAATATAAACAAATATCGTGATGGCTGCTTAATAAACTGTAAATAGATATGTGGTGAGATAGAGAAACTATAGTAAACCTCAAGGACTACAAGTTCTAACAAAATCAAAATTGGCAGTAATTCATGAACTTGTCAAGAATTTATCTTGTGAAGCACACATCTAAGTGCTTGTATGGTATTCTTAGGAGTTCCCATGCGGTAGAAGACGGACTGATGTTTACTCTAGAAGCTAGTATAATACATCTAGTAGTTGTGTATCCTATTACTGTATAATAATAATGAAGAGAATAGTAGTAATTACTCATCACTGTTGTCTCATGTATTTTCGACCTGCATGCTGTAATTTGGCTACCCTGACAATCGTTAATCTATTTATTACAGAGGGAGAGCAGGAGGAAACCTGGATTATGTCTCACTACTTGTTCTCCACAGTGGTAGTTCTATGTCAATTGAAACGGCTAAAGAGACGATACAGAAGGCCATAGCCTCATGTAGAAAAGGCTTGCTAAAGCTGGTTCTTAGGGAAAACACAGTTGTTCCTAGGCCGTGCAAGGAGCTGTTCTGGAAGATGTGCAAGATAGTTCACTTGTTCTACTCTCAGATCGATGGATTTAGCTCGCCAAACGAAATGGTGAGCGCAGTTAATGCAGTTATCAACGAGCCGCTAAAACTCCAAATCTACAATCCACCTTTACCCATGCAGTCAGAAAATTAAGGGTTCCGTGTATTTTGCCTTGTTGTAATGGATCAATCAATCAGGTGCTCTCTGGAGAAAAAACATACGGATCAGATAACGGCCAGCAGTAAGGATACACTGTGTATGTGGTACATCAGAAACAACTACTGTACTACATTTGTTATTCAACTTAGTGTACGTATGTCACTTTTGCATATATGTATTATACTAGAAGGAACGCTGCTTGCTTGTTGTTTTCATCCATGAAAATCAAAGTATATAGTATTCAAACCATTTTAGCAGCAAAAAAACAACAATTTCAGTGACACCACAAACTAAGAGAAAATTTCATTGGAATTCCCTAGTCGATCAACACCTTCTCACTTGCCGCCCCCAACTACCGTTCCTGAAGTTGAGCCCCTAAATCACGCCTTACTTTCACAAAAAAATACACTTCCAAATAAGGCATTAATCAAAGGTTCTTTACCAAGACAAAAGCATATCACACATTCCATAGGACAGTCTATAAGTCACAGGTATACAGTGCTCATCAACTATGGTATGACTGCACAATGGAGTTAGACTCCTGATGAACTTCAAATCAGCTCTTGATGGTGTTGATGATGTTAACATCAATAATGTGCAACAGCGCCAACCGATTTCCTTGGAACCCAACTTGACATTGACTGCTTAAAAATGTCTGTATGCCTCGATGAGCAAAAATAATAAAGTAGCACCAAGGGCCATACATACACAGCCCTTAGAACGTAGACAAACCTGAAAGAGTGATACACTTAAGCATCCTCTGAGTTTATTTATATTCTCGTCTCGAATTTTGTCTTAGATTATTTAGATACGGATGTATCTAACACTAAACGTGAATAGATACATCCGTATGTAGAAAATCTAAGACAAGAATTTTGGGACGGAGGAGTAATAAGGAATCAACTAATGTTGCTTTATGTGCCTGCCTTCATTAAGTAAACCTAGTTCTTGTTTCCTCCTCTGCTTCCAACAGATGTCGGGCCTCAAGATCAACTTCGATAAGAGTGACGTTATGGTGATGGGTTACTCCCCTCCGAGTCTGCGGCCATTGCCAACAGCTTAATTCGCCGCTCTCTTCCCCACTACCTATCCTGGGACGCCCATTAGTGACTCGCCTCCTGCCGGGTGACTTGCGCCTCGTGACTCAAGCTCCGCATCAGATGCGAGCCCCGCAGGAGGTGGCTCTCTAAGGCGGCCCGGACTATCCTTATCAACTCATCCCTATCCAGCCTCTCTTGTTTTATGAGTTTCTACAGCCCCATGAATCTCTCCATAAGGAGATCGCCAAGATTCAGTCCCGATTCCATCTGGCCAACAGGCGCGAAGTATCACATGGTCACCGGCTCGACATCCGCAGCCGTGGAGCAGGGTGGATTAGGCATCATGTGCTCTAAACGGATGAATATCGCCTTCTCTCCCGGTTTGGCGACGCGCAGGTCGGGTGGCCTCCGCTGGACATTATCCGAATAAGTACTGCGGGTCAACCCCTTGCCTTCGCCGTAAATTGGTGGATCTCGCTTTTGGCGCTTCTCCAACTCCTACCGGTGTTCGCAGATTGGTACCTCTATCTCGTGGGGTCCGCCCTCGACGCTCGTTCGACCGGGCCGAGACTTCCTTCGCGCCCGCTTCCCACCCCTCTTCTATCTCGTCAACCCTATGATTTCTCTGATAGGGCCCTTATTGACTTAGGGCGCTTTCACGACCTTCGGCCGGCGGAATCTACCGGGCGTGAGTTACTTGATCGCTGTTTTCACGAGCCCAGGATGGCGACCAGACCTTATGCCCCGCGCCCGGAGCCGCTCCGCCGCCTCCACCAAATCGCTTATTTGGCCATTGCTCCTCATCCGCCCTCCCCTTCGATGGTGGTCCGTCCACGCCCCATCAAGATTCAGATTCATGTGGCAAGGGATCTGTGGACGGGTCCCGTCGGTGGAGGTCCGCAGTTAAATGGCCCGCATCGTATTCTCCGTGATGTTCCCCAAGACCAATCACATTTTTCGCTATGCCTCCGCCGTTCTTGGAGCTGCTGCGAGATTGTCGTGGAGTTGGTGCCACACCAATTCCCTGACCTTTTGTCAACTCCAAGTGTCCCTTCGCCTCTCGCCACATTAGGTGGCTGGAGGTTGGGGTCCTGCTCGGACGCTGTGGACGCTCTCGCATAAGCTTGTGATCCAACATTCTCCCTACGTCGCGCCATCGATGCTCTCTACAAATTCTCGGTTTTTGCAGCTTTTGGCCGCTTAGCCGCCTCTCGATCGACGCCATCTCAGCCTTCATCGCCGATTCGCCGATGGTCGTCTCACTGCCGCCGCCCGCCGCCGCCGGAGCCAGATTAGATCACCTGCGCTGGGCAGGCTTTGCTATGTTGTGTTTTTTCTCTTTCTTCTGGGCTTGTTGAGCTGTGCCCTCAGCAGAACCTCTGTACTTTGTTGTGGTACTTGGGTGTGTGTGTGTGGACCTGCTATGGTTGTATGTCTTGTATGTTTGTTTTATTTATAAAGCGGGCGAAACCTTTTTCGTAAACCTGGTTCTTGTAAGCCCGATCAAGTTCATGGGAAGATAAAGGATTGATTTTTAACCAACTTCATGTATCCCACCCTACCGCTTGAAGAAATTAAACAGCATAACTTCGCTAGAAACCTAGTTCTTGTAAGTCTTGAGTCAAATGCAAGGAGGATAAAGGATTTGCTTTATGGCTACCTGATTTTTTAAATGGTTAAGAAAATCATGAATTAGATGGACAGTCCTGGAAATGAGTGAGCTAAGAACTAATAAGCACATACATATGAGAGGTACAAAACTGTCAGCACCTACGTATACATGACACATACAAAGGTTGTCGCTTATTTAATCAAGAAACAGAGACACAATGTAAAATTGCCTCTGGATGTTTTGGTTGTGCGTTTTTAAGTATTATATTGTCTGTTTATACACCAGGAAAAAGCCTATAAGTGCAAATTATGCAATTAAAAAGACTATATTGACAGTGCTTATAACATGGCTAGCATCAAACAGTGAAAGAAGACAATATTCAAAATGGCGGGACAGTAGAAGCCATGAGTAAAGAACTGCAGGAATGTAAAAGCAAGCTGATTGTAAAATACCAACAAACATGAACACTGTATCTTACATAACTATTTCTATACTGTTTTAATATCAAGACTCCAAATAAGCTTTATTAGACTGCTGCATGGTTTCTATGTTTTTACTTACTGGATGTGATCCTAGCCAATGACAGGAATGAAAGTAAGATACTATATTTCTTTCATATGTGAGGGCATTCTTTCTACATAAACTTCCCTTTAGTACCTCCCTTTATTCCTGAGTTTTGAAGGTTTACTGAATCAGAGTATTAATAAGATTATCTTATCACTACACAAATTATTAGTCAATGAACTGTACCAAAAACAGTGAAATTCAAAACAATAATAGGATGTAAATACACTTTATTTCACTTACATTAATGTCCAGGTGTAGTCATACGTTTCAATCTAATGTGTATGGTCACAAACATCTTTAGTAACATAGAGGCGGCCACTGCTTTTTTATTTTTAAACTCCATATTGCTTAACCTGACAAAACATCTATCATCTTGTGAGGTGTACATAGATAACTGCAGATAGAAGAACTATCATGTAAGTTAATGTAAAACAAGTGTTAGTTTTCAGATTGTACATTGTTCTACCTGACCACACAGAACTAACAAGGATAGAAGCATCATACCGCCTAGGCATAAATAACCAAAGATCTAGGGCTTTCTTAAAAAAACACAGCTAATAACTTCTAAATGAATAGCAGTACATTTTCAGTTTCAAGATGAAAGCCACCAAATTCTGGAACTTAAACCGCTTAAATCAATTAAAAAATCTCTCGATACTGCCATATATGAAAGAATAAAAGGCTAGGATTTATGCCGGTGTTAAATTTCTTAGATAAACATCAGTGAGGGTAGGCACGGTTCAGGTGTGGAGGCACAGTACAACTATGAAGCAGCAAGTTCTGAGGCTCGATAGAGATCCCAACCAAGCCATTGCTTATGCAAATCATTCATCCAGTTGGGTGCAGCTGCTTCATCATGCAGGTGCACATGGGTTCTTCTAGCTTCAAATGCAGGCACATTAGTTTTCAAAGAGGCTATTTGATTCGCAGGATTGTAAAAACGCATGAATAGGAAAAACACGGGATTGGATGTGTCACATCAAAAAGGCTCACGCCCGCTTTATAGATAAAGCCAATGCCAAAGCCAACATCCACAAGGTTCACACAACAAAAGTCCACACACACACAAAGTCCGGCACAAACAAGCAGCATGGGTTAGTGCTGAGGGCACAGCTCAACAAGCCCAACACACACAAACAAAAAGGCACACACGCCGGAGAAAGACATCTCTAGTCGGCTCCGGGTGGCGGCGGAGCGGCGGTGCCAGCGGAAGGCCAACGAACGGAGGTCGGTGAGGAGTCTGCGATGGCGCCCCGTCCGGGCGGGCGCGCCAGAGCTGCAAGTAACCACACATTTTGAAGATGGAGTCACGACGCCTAAGAGGCACCTTCTCAATGACAAGCTTATAACCGGCCCACAAGGTCTGCCAAGACTTTACGCACGCGCCATCTAATATGTCTGAAGCAGGAGGGGAGGCCTGTATTTCAAGCAAGTCGGGAAGTTGGTATTGCACCACCTGCCCCCAACCGCTTTCATAAAACACGCCCATAGGAACTGTACTGCAGAGGAGAAGAAGATGTGATTAGCATCCTCACGTGTCACACAGGGGCACATTCCATCCCTGTGGCCATGGCGCTTAAGAACCTCCACGCCGGACGGAGGCGGCCGCGATCCACCGCCACAAGAAGATCCGAATTTGGTGGGAGGCGGTCCCAGAGATAACAAGGGCTCCTGAGCCGACGATGGGGCAATATCCGCAGAGAGGATTTGGTGGAAAGCGGCCGGAGGGATCTAGGCGCCAGGAGATGGCATCCGGAGAGTCTGCCACGCCCAGGCAGTGTATGGCGTCCTCGGAGGAGGGCATCCCAAGCAGCCACCTCGGCAGGCCAAAGGGCGATGGAACGCGAGGCGCCTAAGTCAATAAGGGCCACTTCGACCGAGACCCGAGGGTCAACTACAATGTCAAGAGGATGGGGAACCGGGCGCAGAGGGGAGTCCCCGAGCCATCTATCCAGCCAGTAACAAGGTCGAGGCGCCAGAGCCCAGAGATGGAAGTGCCTATCCGCAGGACCGAAGCACCGGACGACGGCCTGCCAAAATGGAACCGCCCGAAGGCGCGTAACGCCGAGGCTGGCCACGCAGTACTTTGTTCGATGATAGTCAGCCATAGGCCTCCTCCCCATTGGCAACCGCCAGCCGGTCAAGAGGCGATTCATGCGCGCCGAGGATGTAATCCCAAGGCCACCCCGTCTTTGGGTTTGCGATATCCGCCACCACCATGTGATATTTCGCCTTCCTCGCCAGCCCGTAATCTGGACTAGTATTTGGCATCTCCGATGGAGCGTTCATGAAGGCTGTAAAGCTCATGAGGAACCACAGAGGTCGGCGAGCGATGAGTTGATAGGATCACGCCACGCTCGACAGCCAACGCTTCTTTCAGGCTCTACGCGGTGTCAGATACGGGTCACCGTGAGGTCCGCCACGGTGAGGCACGAGTCACTAATGGGGATCCCCAGATAAGTCGGGAAAGAGCCCACCGACGCTTAAGCCGACGGCGATGGATCGAAGGCCCTCAACGGTAGCTGAAAGCACCATCACTTTGCTCTTGTCAAAGTTGATGGTAAGGCCTTACATATGCCGGAAGCACGTATGAGGAACTTCAGGTTGAGATCTCGAGGGCGGATCCTCGATCATAATAATGGTGTCGTCTCACATTGGAGAAGGGTCACCCTCCCTCCAACCAAAAGGGACCAAGCCTCTAATAGGCTCCAGAGCCTTGGCCTTATCTAGGATGGCGGCCAGGCATCGACAACCATGTTGAACAAGAACGGCGAGAAGGGTCCCCTGCCGGACCCCACAGAGGGTAGGGAAGAAGGGTCCAATATCGCTGATGTTCACCGTGAGCCCCACAGGAGACGAGCTGCATGACACGGGTCACCCACCGTCGTCAAAGCTCTTGCGGCAGACTTCCTCAGAACGCCGGCACCGTGTCATAGGCTTTGTGGAAGTCCAGTTGAGGAAGACCGCCTATGGCGCTCAGACGAACTCGTGGAGCACTTCGTGAAACACCAACACCCCATCCAGATAAATCGGCCTTGAATGAAGGCGGATTGGTTCGGTGGGTGATTGTGTCCGCCAGAGGGTCACCCTATTATGCATTCTTCGCCAGATCCTAAAGATCACATTAATAATCGTGATGGGGCAGAATCGGCGATATCGGAGGCACCGGACCTTAGGGATGAGGGTCACCACTCCATAGTTAAGGCGCCCAAATCCATGGTACCCGAGTAGAATTCCTCAAAGAGAGCCATGACCTCATGCTTGATGGTAGGCCGAACGCCTTGAAGAAAGCCAGGAGACCGCCAGTCCCGGACCGAGGAGGGGTTCATCCTTAATGGCAAGAGGACCTCGCCCTCATCAAGGGAGCAACCAAGGCCGCATTGGCTTCACTGAGACTCGAGCCTCACCCCAAATATCGGGCGAGGCTAGCCCCACTGCGGGGTGGGGGTAAATAAGGCCTATAGCCATCCACATGAATGGCGGATGGTATAGCACTAATCATGATCTCCATCCCACGCAAGGATGGAGTTAGGCGCGCCGGGTCTGCTCGCAACCGCCTGGCGAAGTGCTGGAGACGCTCAAGCACCCACCTTGGGTGCCCCAGAGCGCCAAGAGGCCTCCTCATCCGTAGATGATGGAGAGCTGGTCCTCTAGGTCATAGGGAGCAGCCACTGTCCGAGGAGAGCCGGCCGAGTCTCACAAGATCCGTGGCTTGAATCGCCACCAGATGGACTTTGCGCTCAAGTCCCGTTTAGATTAGCCCCCAACCCTTCATGAACTCAAGGGCTAACTTGGCAATATGCCATGAATCCATGGACATGGAGCGATGCCGACTTAGCGAGATCCAGCTGGCGCACGACGGCCTCTTGAAGCCCTTCTGAGCCGTAAGAGCTCGAACCGAATCACAAGGGAGGGGGCGCCGTCACCGTGGAGAGGAGAAGGGGACATGGCGGAACCAATCCAGTGATCACTTTGGCGATGCCGGCATCGCATTCCCACTCGGGAAACTAGGACACGATCCAAGACGGATTGTGTCGGAACAGCTTGCCGTTGGTCCAAGTAACTGCACTCCGCCGTCAATCTCACGGAGCCCCAGCTCCGCGATCCAATCGCTGAATAGCTGCATCCGGGAAATTAACCCGAATTATTCTTCTCGTCCCCTGAACGGATGAGATTAAAGTCACCCCACCAAAACCGGGAGTGGGGAGTTGGAGATCTTCACTGCAGCTCGGAAGGAAGGCCGGGAGCGGCGGTGATCACCGTCCAGAACAACAATGACCTCCCATTTGAAGTTCAGAGCCCGCCAAGATCTCCATGCTAACTAAAAACTCCTTCGTCCATGCTCTCCCACTTCGAATGTGGCATCCTTAACCCCAAGAAGGATGCCACCCGAAAAGGGCCCACCAGAAGGGAGCCGCTACACGCGAAGAGGTGGGGCCTGGTTCCAGCTCCGAGGGTGAACTCGACTCAAGGGTTTTTGGATGGCAACAATGTCAATATGCTCCCGGATGTACTGATGAGCTGGGCGGCGACGACCGCCATGGCCAAGCCGTGGAGGTTCCGTAAAGGGCCCGTGATCTAAACCCCCATCGGGGCTGCTTGACCCAGACACGAGAGGCGCTGGACGCCGAAGGGCGGCCGTGGAGACCGAAAGCGACCACGATAATCCTGCTGCCACCGGAGGGGCCGGAGCTGGGGCCGGGCAGCGGGCACGAAGTCTCGCTAGCCCGCCGTCGAGGATCTCCGGCCCTAATGGCCTCAATCTGATCTAAGGGGTACCAACCTCCCCAAGACAATGGTTGAAGTATTGGCCACCTTAGCAAGGTGACCAAGGAGCGGCCTCGAGAGCAAAAGGAGCAAGGAGAAGAACTGGAGGGGCGGGTCCGACTTGACTCGAGGTTCCCGACGCTGGGCGCTGAGCCTGGCCGGGCGACGGGCGCAGGAGAGTCGCCTGCCGTGACGCCCTGTGGGCGCTGCGGGCGGGAGGACGCCACCGCGCCGAGAGGCTGACTGAGGCCTCCGGCGGACGCCGCTGGGAGGGGGGGTGCGCGGAGGCCGGGAGGCACGCCCACCGCCAACGAGGCCAGGGAAGCCGGTGAGGCGAGGGGAGGCAGGCCCCGACGCTGGGAGGGGGCGGCACCTGTGGACGCCCCACCGCAGCCCCCGAGGGTGGAGGGGACTGAGCAGCCATGAAGGCGATGAGCTCCACAGGCCACCACCTGGGACAGCAGGGAGCCGAGCAAGGAGGTGGGTCACTGTGTCGCTGGCGGGCCGAGGCGGTGTCGGGAGCGGGGACGGGCGGGCGACGAGGAGGCTCACGCTGAGATGTCGCGGCCGACTGGACGCCGGGACGGGAGGGAGCCAAAGGTGGTTGAAGCGAGGGCCACCGCTAGATCGGTGGGTCACACCTGCACGCCTGCCTCACCGCCCGACCTGCTGGAGGGTTGGGAGTCCCGAGACGGGAGCGAGAGGCCTGACCATCCTCCTCCCCAGATCATTGCTGGAGGAGCGCGAGCGCGGCGGTGGAGTCGCCAAGATCGCCAGGCCCCCCTGTGAGACCGCCACCGAGAGGCGGGCGGCCGACGGGACGTGGCCTGGGCGATCTTGAGGTCGAGCTGCCATCGCTGAAGAAGACACGGATCGTGACGGGAGTTTGGAGGAGTCCAGGCATTTCACCTAACCCCGACCTCCTCCTCCTCGCAGGAGAGCCTATCCACCACCACCACCCTGCCCAGGATCTTGGACATATCATGATGGTCCGCCGGATCGGGCAACATCAGGGAGGCCTGAGAGGAGCCAAGCCGTGTCCTGGGTAGCGACGGCTCGATCCCACTGCGGGCTCGTAGATGTTCACCACGGCGTCGCTGAGCGCCTGGGTGATGTTGTCATGAGTACAGAAGCCCATGCTCATCGCGCCCTGGGAACACCACCGAGAAGGAGCTGGGAGCCGGGGGTCACTCGCCACCCCACGTGGCAAAGGGCATGTGTGGTTGAGCTCAGCTCAATCAGCCTGCATACGGCTTCCCAACCGCTACCAAAGCCAAGAGGGAAGGGCGAAGCCTGCACTGATGTGGAAGAAGGCTGTCTCGATGCTGCAACATGTTCATGCCGACACCGGCGATCTGGCAGAATCGCGGGTGCCCGGACCTCTGCATAAGTAGCACGAGGGTGGTTGGGGCATGCCACCGAAGTGGCCGTAAGGCCACAGCTGAAGCACGGGTTAAGCCACGGCCGCGGCACCCGGAGGAGGAGCCACGGGAGCGGGCGGTGGCAGCTTGAGGGCGCTGAGGGCCCTTCTTCTTCTTCTTCTAGGATCCCGGCGCCCCGGTTGCCGCCGCCGCTGGCTGCCGGAAACGCAGTAGCTCGGGAACGGGAGGCCGGGCAATGTAGAGGTGGCGCTTGCCGGCGTTGAGAGGGAGCGGGCGGGCGCGAGGGGACTGCCGCGCATGGCTGGTTGGCGAGACCGGCGCCAGGGGCGGCCGAGTTCCCCGGCAGAGACCGTCATGCCACGGGGTCTCGCGAGAGGAGCGGCAGGCGGTGACCGAGAGTTTAATATCTTCCGCGAGCCGGTGAGCGCGCGAAGTAGCGGGGAGCGGGGTCATACTGGCGGGCTGGCGCTGCCGAGGATACTGCCGCAGGTCCCGCGCCAAGCGCACGGGGAGGGGCGAATACGCGGTCGCCCGCCTGGGGCGTTTAGCGCCGCTTCATCCCCATTCCCGGCATGGTGGCGCGGGAACGGGCGGAGGGCCGGTGGCGCTGGCGAGGAGGAGGGCGCGGGCGGCACCGAGGGGAGGAGCGGGAGCTGGCGGCGGGGTGTGTAGGAGTGGGGACGGTGATTTTGAAGCGGGAGCCATATGGATCAAGCGCGGGTCGCCATGGTCAGGGCGAGGCCCAGCTGCCTGCTAAGCAGCGGCCCGCCGGCCACCGCTGGCATTTTGTCCAAAGGTCGCCACCGGCCACGCCCCTGTGAGGGGCCTAGGAACCGAGTCCCAGGCTGCCCAACAACGCTGGCCCGAACGATCGGCCGGTGACTCCGAGGGGCGCTAGGGTTTCTAGCACCATCATGAGGGGCTGCCGCTGGGCGACGGGGCGGGCGAGGGGGAGGCGGGCCGAGGAGCGGCCGAGGGAAGGAGACTGCATGGGCCGGCCGAGGGGAGGAAGGCTGGGGTTTCTGCCAGAGGAGGTCAGAAGGGCGAGACGCAGAGGGCGGTCCGCCGGGTAGGGCTGGGACGGCTGGGCCGAGAGGAGGCCGGGCGGTGGGCGAGGGCCTCCAGGAGTGCTGGACCTCAGGCTTGCCAAGCTGGCAACGCCTAGCCTGCTGGGGCCAAGGGCGTGGGGAGCCCAGCTCGAAGGTTCATGGGCTTGCGCGCATCGAGCCAGGGGCGGCCGAGGGTGCTACGGGCGTCTGACCTGGCGGCCGATCCCCCACCGAAGGCCACCGCGGTCAGCGTCCGCGGCGGGCGCTTGGGGAAACTCGCTCCCCGCGCATTTACGTATGCCAGCCGCCGTGTCTCGCTCTATGTCCGCCAGAAAGTATTTTACGAGCGGGAGGGGCTGGCGAGGGGGGCGATGGAGGGTTGGGCGCCAGGGCGGAGGGCGGCGAGGCTGTCGGGCGGCCACGCGCTCAAGGCTGTCAGCGACGCCACGCCAGAAAGCACAAGACGCTTATCTCGGACGCCCCCTGGGGAACCGCCCCGCCCGGGGCCCCGGGCTTTGTCCGGGGAACCCAAAGGGGGGGGGGGGGCAGGGGGGGGCCGGGGGGGGGGAGGGCCGGGCCCCCCAAAAGGGGCGGGGAAAAAAGAGATCCGGCCTTGGGGCCCCAAACCTTCGGTGCCAAAACCTCACCAAAACCCGGGAACTCAAATTAAAAGACCACCTTTCCGGCCCCCCAAAACATCCGGCCAACCCAACCCTTGCGAAAACTTAAAAGGGAGGATGGCTTTGCCCGCCCCCCCCCCCGGCCCCCGTTTCCCCCGAACGCGCACGGGCCCGGGGCGGCGCCGGGCGGGGCCCGGGGCGAAGCGCCCCGGGGAAAGCGGCCGGGGCGCGGGCCCGGCCCCCGCCCGCCCCGGGACCGCCCCTGGCCCCGTCGCTCGCCGCCTTTGCTCCCTTCCGCCGGCTGGCCGAAAATGAATGTTTTCCTGCTTGCGTGGTTGGGTGGTCAATGCCCCAGCCCTGCCGCTTGTTCGCCGCTTCGCGTCAGCCCTGCTGCCGACGCCGCCGCCGTTGCCTTCGCTCGTCAGCGCTTTCCGTTGCGTTGAAAGTACCGGGAACGCGCCGCCGCTTCGCGTGCTTTATAAATCGCCTTCGGCCCGCTGCCGCTGCAAACACCGCCCCGCGCCTCCGCGTCCCCCCAAAATCTCGCTGGCCGAAGCGTTCCAGGCGGCAGCGCTCGCGACGGGCACCCGACGGGCCGGCGGGCCTGCCCAGCCTCCGCACCGGAACGGAGGAGTCACCGGTCGCTCGCTGCCGGCGGTTTGCCGCTTTCCCACATTCGAGGCTCGGCAAGACGCACCCGCGCGGCCCGCGCCATCGCGGGAGAAGCGGACCGGCGGCGAATACGGCCCAGGCTTTCCGAGAAAGAGTAGCCGGCCATCGGGCGCGTGGCGCGTGCGGAGTCCGGCCAGCCGACTGCGGCGACTGCCGCCACCTTTCGCCCGCCGCCGCCGAGGGCCGCCGCCGGCTCTTCCAACACGGGCGGCGCTTCGCCGACCGGCGTCTTGAGGTGG
Organism: Aegilops speltoides; assembly: GCA_021437245.1. Taxonomy (NCBI): domain Eukaryota; kingdom Viridiplantae; phylum Streptophyta; class Magnoliopsida; order Poales; family Poaceae; genus Aegilops; species Aegilops speltoides. The sequence continues at coordinate 29,068 of JAHHZJ010007460.1, read as the reverse complement.
AACGCCGAAGCGGGGCCGAGGACGTGATCCGAACGCGGTTATTGGCCATACGGGCGGCGCTGGCCGGCCGCAGAGGGGGCGGGGCGTTGTGAGGAGCCGAGCAACGGCCATGCCTGGCGCGGCGGGATTCCGCCAAGGGCCCAAGAGGCGAGGCCGGAGTCGCTTGGACACGACATCGACCGGGGCGCTTGCCCAGGTCGAAGAACGAGGGCGGTGGGTACGGCGTGGACGCCGGGAGGTCGCATCGTTGGCTAACCAGGAGGAGGACTAGATTTTTTTCCAAAGTTTGAACTATGTATCGGTTATGTTTGGAAAACTCGCCCGACATCGGCAATGTTGAATGGACTATGTAAAATATATCTATGTTCAATCTGTTTTGTTGGAGTCTTGTTTAAATTTGTTCACAAAATTGCAAAAAAATTAGCTAAATATAAAACGCTTATTTTAAGAAAATTGAAAATATTCAGACCTATGCATAAAATGTTCATAATATATTTAAAAAAATTTCATCGAATATATATAGGAGAGAATAAGGTATACAATTATCAAAATTTTAGAATAAAAATCATGAAAGCACATAAATTAAAAAAATTATGGTTGTTTATAAAGCGCTTGAATGTTCAATTTTGTTTAAATATGTCCATTAGTATAGCCGGGTCGATGAAAAATTGAAATTTTGAAATACAAAATATAAGAAATAAAAAAAGAATTAAAAAGGTGATATATTTTAATTCACTAACATTTCCTGAAATTATATTAAATTCGTTAACACTTATGAATAAGAGAATATTTTTCAAACATATATGAATGAATACAGAATTTTAAATTCATTTACATTTTCTGAAATATTTTAAATACTTGGAGGAACCCCTGCAACGAGGGTCCCTCCGCCCATCCGAACACCCCTTCCACAAAATCGCGGTTTGATGGATTGCACCCAACTGGGAGCGGTGGGCCAGGCCCCCACACAAAAACGACCGACAACTAACGCGCGGCACGTCCCGTATTGTTGGTTTTGTGCCCAAAATTGTAGTAAATGCATCGGAATCGAACGGAAGTTTTAGCGGCTTCGGTAGGGCTAGTATCACGGGAAAAATTGGGCACGCTTGTGGCGGAACGCGACCGAGGGTCCTCGCCATCCCGGCACCCTCCACAAGTCCAACCAGTTTGCGGATTGCCCAACCGGCGGTAAGTAGGGGCTTCCCACGCCCAAATGACGAACCGACACGACGCCGCTTGGCCCGTCCGGCAGTTTGGTTTTGTGCCAAAATTGTAAGTAAATGCATACGGACCAACGGGAAGTTTTTATGCGTTGCCTGGTAGGGCATAGTATCACGCGGGAAAAAATTGGGCACGTTTACGATGCGGCGGAGACGCGACGAAGGGTCCCCCGCCATACCAAGCCCCTTCCCAAGTACGACCAGTTTGTTTCACCCAACCGAGCGGAGGGCTTGGCACCACGCCAAATGAACGAATCCGAAACAACGCGATGCTCAACGCCGCATATTTTGGGTTTTTGCCAAAAATTGTAGTAAATGCATACGACTAAAGGAAAGTTTTTATGTGCTTGCCCGGTAGGCATAGTATCACGTGAAAAATTGGCACGTTGGATGGGAGAAGCGACAGGGTCCTCCTACCATAAAGCACCCCTTCCACAGCAAGTAAAAAAGTTTGACGTTGCACCCAACTGGGAGCGCTGTGGGCTTCACGACCCATCGAAATGAACAAAACAACAAAAGACGCTAAGCACGTCCGGCATATTTTGGTTTGTCAAAATTGTAGTAAATGATACGACTCAAAACGGAAATTTTTGGTTGCCCGTACATAGTATCACGGAAAAAAATTACGCTTATGGATGAAGTGGAGGAAGTGCCAGGGTCCCCTCCGGCCATCCAGCACCCCTTCCACAAAGAAGTACCGACCAATTTAATGTTCACATGATATTTTTTTGTTTTGTTTTTCCAATAGTTATATGTAATCATGCCGCGTTAAAATTTTGTGCACTAAACTATGGCAGCACACTACGGTTACAAAAATTATTTGACAAAAAAGCCCCGCTCTCAAACGCCTCTTAGTAAGCCGCGTTATCAAGCCCAACCACTACACAGCGTTGGGACGATTCGGAAATCAGGCCAACAGGGCGAATCGATCGCGACATCGCGGGAAGTATTCAAAGGAGTCAGGCAACGACGGAAGCAGGTATAAGTGCCGTCCCTTCGCCGCCGAGGTGGACTAAACTTCCGGCCGCGGGCGGACGGGACACAGAAGCGCGACGGGCCGCCCAAAGGCGACGGCACCGTCTTCTATCCCGACGCCGTTGGCCCAAAAGGAAGAGGCGCGTCTTCGACCGCCCACGCCGTCGCCGACACGGCAGGCGCCGCCGTGAAACCGACGCAGTTTAGTCCCACTCGCGGTAAGGCTACTTACGACTAGTTTATATACTCATTCCGTCGTTGTATTGAACTTTGCATTACCCGCCGACTTGCTGCCGATGCCCTGTGGCCGGTTTTCTCCACGCTTCCGAACGCCCTGGTCGTGATAACGAAGCTTACTAAGAGACGGTGTGAGACGGGCGGGCATTTTTCTTTTGTTAAAAATAATAGTACAGGTACTTCTCTATTTTGACAGCCGCGGACTGTAGCAAATACATCAGAATTCATACAATAAAATGAATAGTGAATTTTATATCAACAGCAATGTTGTTCAACATAAAATTGTCACCACAGTAATTTTATTGTAGATGTAAAGTAACACGTGAAATGACAAGGTCCAAGCATAATCATGTTTCCACATATAAAGTACTCAACACTAACAAAAATTTAATAAATGTTCTTCATATAAATGGAAGAGGTAAAACACTCATCGCCTTCACTTGAGTCTTCAAGCCCAGCTTGCTGCACAAAAAAATATGAGAATGAATCACCATAATGAAACAACAAACTGACATAAATAAATAATAGACATACTCTTCATTTGTTCCGCATGTGCCCTTATGACTCGAGCCTTATAAGCTACATTTTCGTCCATTTCGCCAAATGCTTTAGGGCCTCATTTTTGTCACATCGCCACCTTACCGCGACTTCCTTGCCTTAGGCGCCTTTGGTGGAAACATTTATCGATCACTAACAAGAATATGATCTCGGTTAGGCTCAAATGGATTACTGTTCACGAAACTTAGAACATCATCTTCATTTCCCGAATATCCTTATTCACTATAACATCATCCAGAGCTGCCATCAACTTGTCGAATAAGAAAGGATTACGCATGCTGACAAGCTCAAGATTTGATGGTCAACTCACTATATCTAGCTCGCCTCACCACCAACCCCACGCAAACAAATCGCGTGCGCTTAATCGCGTCCAGCTCGCTTTTTTGAGAATCTTCCAGACACAACACTTGGGTATCACGGTAAGTTCAGCATTCAAAACATGAATAATATGCTTACAAGGAAGCCCTTATGTCATCTTAATGAGCCTTTATAGTTTCCTGAGTTACCCGGATAGTCCACATTAAATTGTGATCCGTTATTCTTCCACGCAACCACAAATCTCGACTATCGGTCCTCGCTACCATCAATTACCTCAAGCTCATGTACCTTCTTCATATCTTGTTGCAACATATAAAAGTTTCTCGTGAATGCTTTCGGCAAAGTACGACTCAATGGCCGACCCTCACCTCCATCGAAAGTCTGTGATGCCGTAGTCATCATAAGCTTCATTCTCCGGAGGCTAACAATACAATTCTCGAGGTACAATCATGTCAACGATCGTCATACCATAGTCAAGATGAAGGTGCCTGAGTTCGACTCTCACCTCCACATCGCGCATACCAAGGAAAACCCACTGCACAAATATGATGCAGCCCAAAGCGCCCTCTTCCTCGACATCCTATGGAGCCATGTTTTCGCTCCGTCGCCATTTGCACAAACGCGGCCCATCTCTCTCAAAACCTTATGTGTAGTGGCATTACAAGAATGCCCTAAACTCCTTCAATGACTTGTGGTTGAGGTGTTTCATTTCTTTCAATATGCCATGAACATAACGATGCCACACGCCGAAAGCACCTTCCTAATAGCCCTTATCATCGCTGCATCTCCATCGTAATAAAGATTTGGGCCTCTTCGCAGTTAGCTTTCAAGAACGTGTTAAGCAACGACATATGTAGCCTCGTGCTCTCAAACAATGCGCAGCGACAAGAGTGCAACGGTGGTTGTTCAGACCATTAAAGGATGAACGGCATTCCATAACTGTTCATCTTGTATGTGCTATCAAGACAACAACATCACCATAGTCTAGATAATCCCGGATCGCTAATCACACCAAGAGGTTTTGAGCCTGCTCACCAACCGTGTGCTCAAAGAAGAAGTCCGGATCTCTCTTTCTTCGGTCAATTGATTCCTACGATCAAAGATCACCTGGCAAGCAATTTCATCTTCCCCTATAGCACATGTTATCAGCTTTGTCCTCGAAATGGTGACTTTGCATCGACCCATACCGCAACGATGTTGTCAAGATGATATGTTTTCTTATCCCAGCTCAGCCATAGCCAAGATCTCAGCTCTCAAATGCTTTGATCTGATTATGAGATCGGAGGAAAGGGACTTCGTCCTGGTCGGCAAGAGTGTGGCTGTGATCATCGGAGAACTCGACATACCAAAGATTGAGCTTTTATCGCTTAACACAAATGGGCCGATAAGAATCGACTCTCGTCCTAAGCCTGCGGGTCCGGCCTTCCATGGAGAACTTGGCCTGCGCTTTTCTGCGGCGGAACGAGATACCTCCTCAAGGCCGGAGTCCTTGCGCCGATCCTTTGAAAATTTAAGCAGTCCTTCCGATCTGAACCCACGTCTCTCGCGTGCTTGTTGAGAACGTTAAACCTCGCCTAATGACCTGAATGTCTTTACCATCACGCCCAATGCCTATCAAGTGACTCCTGCTGATATTCATCATAGCACATGTCAAGGTCAACTGATCATCATCGCTGTGCTCATCATTCCCGCTAGGACCATCAACACCTCCCTGCAAAATATGACATATAACCTTGCATGTCAATCTCTTCTTATGTTCGTACTAACCATAAATAATGTAAAGAACTTACTTGACTACCGCTCACACTCGAGATGCATGGACCTCGCCTCGCATTGTCATCATCTATATTATTCGCCATTGTCACCATTAGCATTTATCTGTGCACATTTAAAGTAACATAAGTGGTCATACAATTTTAATGTCAATCATTTTTCTACAAGTTTTCAATATACGCTCACACTATCCGCATAAAACTGTTCATCTACATCATATTCCTCATCGTCAAGATCGCCATGCACTGCAAAATTTAAAAGGACATGTTAGGGTCAAATAACTAGTTTTTGTTCAATATGTTTTTCTCAACATTGAAGGTACTTACATTACCACTGTACGATTATCCCGACTCATATAGTTGTTTCCGGGATGTTGGTTCGCATTCAATGACGAGGATCCATTATCGCCACCGAATCAATACCGATTTATCCTGTTACTTTGCTCCATCTATGCACATACAAATAAGGTGTGAGATCAATGCCAACATTCCACAAAAATCATCGGGAATACAGTAAATTGGCCAACAGTGACATGACTATGGTATGCATACAAATTTGAACATAAAAATCATTATGAGGTCATTAAGAGGTCACTACTTCCCCTTATTTACCTAAGGAATCATTTTGTATTACAAAATGCACAAAATGCAATGGACAAATCATTATCATAAAAAAAGAACAAAAAAGACATCCTAACTCATCTGCCAGGCCGAGGGGTCTTCACTGGGTCGACGACACTGTGTTGTTGCCATTTACGACGTCCGGAGGGCGCGCATCAGGACAAAACGGCGAAGCGAAAGGCTGCTGCATTTCAAGCACACGGCGCGGTGGTCACTACGGACGCTGCCGGAAGCTAGCGGATTTATGCGGGCACGCACGGTCGATCGTCGACGGATTCGGTGGGGATCGCGAACGCCGATGCCGCTTAGGGTTTTCAAGGCGGGGACGGGGTGTCGGTTTCACGCTGCGGCTGATTACGGACGCCGCCTCGACGCTTAGGACGGCGATGGACCACGGGCGGCGCTGGATCCCGCTTAGGGTTTCGTGACGGAGACGGGGTGCTCGGGTGGGGCCGCTTTTTTTTCCTTTTCCGAGCAGCAGCATCGAATCGCTTAGCGCACGATGCGCCAAGCAGGAGTACGGGTCAGCTGACGAGACATCGGGCGGCCGCCCCACGTACGGACGGCGGGTATAATGTACGCGGTAATTTAGTATGGACAATACTGCCCTTTATATCGCTTATTGGGGGGTTGTAACCAAGTCCTTCGCTTAGCATAGCATAGCCGTTCATCACGAACTCCTCGAATGGTGGCACAACATAAAAAGGATATATTTCCCTAGTTAAATGATACCTCTGCAGGAAGTGCAGCTGCGACATAAAAACATGATTATATTTACCTAGTTAAATTATCATCCTTTGTTACTGTTTAAAATGCCATACCAAATTTTTTTCAAACATACAATGAACAGATGTTTTTTTTTTTTTGCAAGCCAACAGTTGGGATCTGCAATATTTTTATAAGGATTAGGATATTTCTCTTGCCTATAATTAATAGCTCATGAAGACATAAAAGGCGTTGGCTTTATTTGACACTCCTCTCAAGGAAAGGCTATCACTAAGCTCTGCCTGCCTAGTTAAGTTCTGTTGTTCACAATCAAAAAGAAGTATATGCGATCTGCATCAAGTATATCAAGTTAATCTTACCACCAGTGTCTCTGTCAACAGAATTGGCAGAATTGTAACTATGCCATCATATTGGCATACTTAGTAATTTGTTTAGCATCAGCTAAACGCAAAACAAAACTACCTGACACACTGTGCAAGTACAAATGATATTTAGCTATTATATAGTCTGTGTCGACTTGCAAACTAATCATCGCGATTTTTAGGAGGCAGCCAATACTCCCTTTGCAAAGGGACCAGCCTCTTGCCAACAGTTGCTATTCTAATGAATTTGCAGCAGTTTGATTTGTAGTTAACATGTCTGCTTGTGCCAGCAGAATGGGTATGGCATCGTTCACAAATCTGTCATGATTCTTGGTCTCAAACCAAACACGCCAAGGTCGTGGAGTACTAAACATCAGTGTGAGCTGCTTTAAACTGAAGTGGCTACAGGCATTTATCTGAATATAATTCATAGTCTATTTTTCAACGACGTAGGAAAAGGGAGATGCACGAACGGACGGCATCTTACCATTTATTTATAGCCATGGCCTCTTATATTGAAACACATACTAACACATTAATTTTGTGAAGAAAGACAATGATCCATGAAAACATCTAAATTAACAAGCCTAATCACTACTGGCGCAAAAGACATAACAAAGCAGATAAAGCACCTCTTCTACCTCACCAAACGCAGCACACACAGGAAAACAGCACAAGAACGAAACCGAACTAAGATTCTGTCCAACGAACCCCACCCTACACCCTCCTCCTCCCCATCCCCAAAGAACCCCAACCCCAGACCACCCAAACCACATCCCAATACAGAGGTAAGACAACAAATCAGATCATGACCAACAAAAAGAAAAGGAGAGGAAACTAAACCTGAACTTGAGTGAAGAAAGGCGACATGGATGAAACAAATCCACCGGTTGAGGAAAGCAATGTCGAAGACGGAAGGGGAAGCAAAGAAAAGACAAGGTGGCTGTCAAAACTCCACCCCCACCGGCGCCAAACATGCAAGGCAGCCAACCAGCGGCGCACCCACCCGGCGAAGAAACTGCAATACTGCCCAGCCGCAGAAGGAGATGCCCGCCACGCAAATCCAACCGAATCTTCCCCGCGGAAAACCATCAAACGCACATCACGTACCACAGCAAAAATCTTTGACGTCACAGATTTGTAAAAAGCACGTGACTGTTTATTACAACAATGGATCACAAACCTCTCCCTAATTTTTTGAGGGGTGGGCGTCACTTCATAGGTTGATGAAAATAACCCACCATAAAGCACCTTAAACTGTTTATGGCGTGTAGCATTGCCGGTACACAGGGATAGGCGCCACGCCATCCGCCAGCAGTTGACCCAAATCGTGACATACCAGCCATCCACCCTTACAGGTGGGACCACGACCGTAAAACCAGCCTCGATGCACCAGGGACCTCGAATTGTGGGAGCTTAGTAACGACCGATATTTGGTAGAGCTGCATAAACATATGTTAATTTTAAGTTATATGCTTCATGTAAATTCCTCGATACACTCGGCTCCGTATTTGCTGCGTGGTGTTGATCTTTTCTTGTGTATATCCGTGTCGTTCTCGGCATAGTATCGCTGGTGCAATTCTATGTTGATGCAAATATGTGCTGATCGATGTTGTATAAAGATAGCAGGTCGGTCTGTCGGATGTTGCTTGTTCTGTGATGTTTGCAAGCTCTGCCACATCTTGTTCTTAGCTTTTTATTACGGAAAGATGGATTTCCTGGTTTTTCCCGGCGTGCTTTTGATACTGCAAACTGTACCGTGCAAATGATCAAAGCTACGCTGAAGGTTGAAATGAATGGTTTTATAAGTTCTCCGAGCAGGAATTGATGGTGCCATGGGGCGGCATGGAGCTGTTCTACCGAGATATTGTATTTGTCAAACACGCATCATATCTGGCCGCACCTAGCCACCTATCCTGTTATCTTGTTTACTTGTTTTTAGGAGTCCTAGTTAGATAGACTAGGTTGTTGAGGTTTATCTCTAGCTAAGATCTTCCTTTCTCCAAGATGTAATCTCCAACAACTTTGTATCGCGTACGGAGGTCCTCGCATATATAAACACGTACGCCGCCCACATCGGATATCGTTTCCCATCGCACATGGTAATCGAGCCTTCCTCTTCCAATCTAGCCTCCCGATTGCATCTAGTGCATAGCTATGTCTTCATCGTCACGCCTTAGCCTCAATGGTCAGGTCACCAGAAGCTCAATCGACGAACCCGGCATGGCGCCGCAGGTCACACCCCACTCGGGCGCCGGTGTCTTCGGCTACGCCGCGGCACACCCGGCCAGCCGGACTCCCGCCACGGGACAAGGGCGGCAAGGAGACTTCCGCCCAACCCTCTCCACCCACTTTGGGTTGGGAGGACCAACAGTGCTTGGCTATTTTGAGTACCCTCTCCAAGGAGGTCTTGGTCGCGTCACCGCGATCACCACGCCGCGAACTCGGTGGCACGCGGCATGTTCTCGCCCGACCACTCAGCCCAACAACATCAGGCGCGCCATCACCGCAGAAGGGCAACCCGGTAGCCTCCTGCCCCTCCTCGCGCCTCGCCGATGAACTTGCCGCCGCGCAAGCCTATCCGGATGAGGACGTCTACGTTCTCCATGGCCTCGGCGCGACTACTAGCCGCCGTCTCCCCTCGCGCCCCCGCCACCATCGGCAGGCTCTACACCATCTGAGTAACTGACCAGCGCATTGCTCGCCCACGGCTCCTCCGGGGCTTCAAGTCCCTCTAATGCTGCATCTCGCGGATGTGGTGGCGGCCCTCGCTCGCGTGGATCTCCCCGCAACAAGGCGGTCAGAAGCACGGTGGCGGCGGCTCCAAGAACGCTCCAAAGAACTCCGACGGGCCGCCCAACCCAAGTCTTGTCGTGGCGGCTCCAAGAGGTCTCGCCCGAGATGCACCACGCCCCGATCTGGTAAGCTTGGGCACACGGCCAAAAGCTGATCGCTATGATGAAGATGATGACTCCTCCCAAGATGAGGACAAGGTTGCTGCATGACCGGTCTCCCGGCGTTGACACAAATTGGTACGATAGTGGGGCAACCAACCACATCCCGAGCTCGAGAAGGTCCCATGAAAGAGAAACCGTGGAAAGGACCAAATCTACACCCAACGATGAAGGTATGAGGATCAATCCGTTGCTCATTCACTTTTTAGTACCCTCGTCGTAAAATTCACCTAAAGAAAATCTTGGTAGTTCCTAGTGCCGATAAGAACCTTCTCTCTGGCATAGAATTGCCATTGACAACCATGTCTTCCTTGAATTTCATCCTCATTTTTTCTTGATCAAGGATCGGGCCACGAGGAGAATTCTCTATCGAGGGTAGATCGTTGAGGACTCTACCCATTGATCCGGAGCATAGAAGATCAAATAAAAAGCCTATGGTGTTGTCAAACACTCGTTAAACGATGGCACGATCGTGACATGCTGCTTTTCTTTAGTTGAAAAATTGATTAGGAAAAATAAGCTCCGTATGTTGGTGAGCATGATCTTGAAACTATTTGTGATTCTTGTCAACGAGCAAAAGTCATCGAGTTTTATCCTATATCTACTAGTGTTTCTCCAAACCATTACAATTAATCTTCTCCGATGTTTGGGGCCCTGCTCCCACCGTTGATAGACATACTTATTATGTGAGCTTCATAGATGACTACGACAAATTCTCCGGATCTATCTTCTCAAACGAAGTCGGATGTCTTTCAAGTTTTTCAAAATTTTCAAGCTCTCGTTGAATGAAAATTTGATAGTAAGATCATTGAAGTTCAATCTGATTGGGGAGGGAATACGGAAATTGAACTCGTTTTTCCAAACCCTTGGCATATCACATCATGTGTCATGCCCCCGCCACCAACAAACGGCTCGGCAAACGTAAGCACGACATACCGTGAGGTTGGGTTAGCCCTCCTAGTGGTGCATCCATGCCTCTCAAGTTCGGATGAGGCTTTCCTCACGGCTGTTCATATCATAAACATGCTCCCTAGTCAGTCATTAACAAAGAAACTCCACTAAACGACTCCTTCATATTAAACCCGACTACAAATCCCGGTCTTGATGTCACTGTGGCCCAATCTTGCCTTCAACAAACGTAAGCTCATGTTTCGCTCAAAACAATGTGTTTTTCTCAGCTATAACAACCAACACAAAGGTGTCAAGTGCCTTGATGTTGCCCGGCCGTGTCTATATTTCACGAGGCGTTGTTTTTGATGAAACCAAGTTTCCTTTGCTCATCTTCATCCTAATGTCGGTGCACTCCTCCAAAAATCCTCCTATTGCCTCCTCATCTATCCGGTGTTGATCAAGGGGAAAGGACAATGATCAACTCTGACTATAATGGGGACGAGTAATTTCAAAAAATTCCTACGCCGCAAGATCATGGTGATGATATAGCAACGAGGGAGATGCCCACGACCTCGGAACCTGGCGAGCGTTAGCACGCGGTTGATGTAGTCAACGCTTCGCGATCCGACCGATCCAAGCACCGAACGACGGGGCCTCCGAGTTCAGACCGTTCATCGATGGCGATCTCCGCTCCGATCCGGCAAAGGCCCGGAGATGAGTTCCACACGACGGGCGGGACGATGATGATGTTCTACCGCAGGCCGCTTAAACTCCGCGACGATATGACCGAGGTGGAATATGGTGGAAGGGGCACCCAACGGCTAAGGACGATCCGAGATCAATTGTGTGTCTTTGGGGTGCCCCCCCGATATAAAGGAGCAGGAAGGGGGCCGCCTGGGCGCGCCAAGGGGGTTCTACTCCCAGAGTAGGACTCTCTTTCCTAGTAGGATTAGGGAAGGGGGAAGGGAGGAAGAGGGAAGGAAGGGGGGCGCCCCCTTCCCTTGTCCTATTCGGACTAGGAGAGGGAGGGCTGGTCCTCCCGGCTCCTTCCCTTCTCCCTCTTGGCCCATCTAGGCCCATTAACCCGGGTTCCTAACCTCCTATTAAAATCCGATTTCACCCGGAACCATTCCGATGTCCAAACATAGGCTTCCAATATATCAATCTTTATGTCTCGACCATTCGAGACCCTCGTCATGTCCATGATCACATCGGACTCCAACAAACTTGTACATCAAAACTTATAAACTCATAATAAACCCATCGAAACGTTGGTTCAGGACCTTACGGGTTCGAGAACTATGTAGACATGACCTAAAACCATTTCGTCAATAACCAATAGGGACCCGGATGCCCATATTGGTTCCCATATTCTCGAAGATCTTTTGGTCAAACCGCATAACAACATTTGTTCCCTTTGTCATCGGTAGTTAGCCCGAGATTTGATCGCGTATCCAATACCTAGTTCAATCTCTACCGGCAAGTCTTTTACTGATTCGTAATACTTCATCTCATAACTAACTCATTAGTTATAATGCTTGCAAGGCTTAAGTGATGAGTATTACAGAGGCCGAGATACCTCTCACAATCGGAGTGACAAAACCTAATCTCAAATCGCAACTCAACATGTACCTTTGGAGACACCTAGTACTCCTTTATAATCACCCGACATTGGGCTTTGGTAGTACCCAAAGTGTTCCTTCGGTAACGGAGTTGCATAATTTCATAGTTACAGGAACATGTATAAGTCATGAAGAAAGCAATAGCGAATACTAACGATCAAGTGCTGCTTAACGGATGGGTCATGTCAATCACATCATTCTCCTAATGATTGATCCCATTAATCAAATGACAACACATGTCTATGGTTAGAAACATAACCATCTTTGATTAATGAGCTAGTCAAGTAGAGGCATACTAGTGACTATATGTTTGTCTATGTATTCACACATGTATCATGTTTCGTTAATACAATTCTAGCATGAATAATAAACATTTATCATGATATAGGAAATAAATAATAACTTTATTATTGCCTCTAGGGCATATTTCTTCACCTCCCACTTGCACTAGAGTCAATAATCTAGATTACATAGTAATGATTCTAACACCCATGGAGTCTTGGTGTTGATCATGTTTTGCTCGTGAGAGAGGCTTAGTCAACGTCGCAACATTCAGATCCGTATGTATCTTGCAAATTCTATGTCTCCCACTTGGACTTGGTCCAATGGAATTAAGCGTCTTTGATGTGCTTGGTCCTCTTGTGAAATCTGGATTCCTTTGCCAAGGCAATTGCACAGATTTCACGAAGATTTCATTGGTCGATGCACTAGGTATGACACCTAGATTGGAAATGAACTCCTTCATCCGCTTCCTTCATTTTGCTTGACACTATGTACCCGCTTCACATGTAGATCCCGCCACGGCGCTTTGTTTAGAACTGCACCAACTTACAGCTCCACCGTTAATATAAACACGATCCGGTTTGATTTAGAATCGTCGGATCGTGTCAAAGCTTGCATCGGCGTAACCTTTGACTAGCTCTTTGTCACCTCCATATCAAAACATATCCTTAGTCCTTTTCGGTATTTGGATGTTCTGCAGTCATGATCCACTGGATTACTTTGGTACCTTCATAAGCTTATTGCTAAGCATGTCGCGTACACAGCATGCATACATGTTAGAGCCTATGGTAACAAGGAACATCTTTCATTTTCTCTATCTTCGCTGTGGTGGGGCATTGAGTTTGACTCAACTTCACACCTTGTAGCCAGCAAGAATCCTTTTTTGCTCGATCCATTTTGAACTTTTTCAAAATTTTGTCAAGGAATGTGTTTTGTGAAAGTCCTATTAAGCGCCTTGATCTATCTCTATAGATCTTGATGCCCAATATAAAGCTTCCCAAGGTCTTTCATTGAAAAACTTTTATTCAAGTATCCTTTATGCTATCCAGAAATTCTATATCATTTCCAATTAACAATATGTCATCTACATATAAAACTAGAAATGCTCGAGCTCCCACTCACTTTCTTGTAAATCGATCCCTAGAGCTCCAAAATTCCAATAAAACCAATCTTTGATCACACTATCAAAGCTTTATTCAACTCAGATGCTTGCCCAGTCCATAAATGGAAGCTGGAGCTTGCAACTTTGTTAGCACCTTTTGGATCAACAAAACCTTCCGCATCATATACAACTCTTCTTCTAGAAATCCATTCAAGAATGTCTTGACATCCATTTGCCAAATTTCATAATCATGAAATGCAGCAATAGCTAACATGATTCGACAGATTAAGCATCGCACGGTGAGAAAGGTCTCATCGTAGTCAACCCCTTGAACTTGTGAAAACCTTTCCAACAAGTCAGCTTTATAAACGTTAATTACCATCCGCGTCTTCTTCTTAAAATCCATTTATCTCAATGGCTTGCCGATCATCGGCAAGTCAACCAAAGTCCATACTTTGTTTTCATACATGGATCCCATCTCAGATTTCATGGCCTCTAGCCATTTTTGAATCGGGCTCATCATCGCTTCCTCATAGTTCGTAGGTTCATCATGGTCAAGTAACATGACTTCGAATAGGATTACCGTACCACTCGGGCGGATCTTACTCGGTAGACCCCGAGGTTCATAAAACTTGATCTGAAGTTTCATGATCAATATCATTAGCTTCCTCACTAATTGGTGTAGTTGTCACGAACCGGTTCTTGTGATGAACTACTTTCCAATAAGGGAGTAGATATAGTTATCTCATCAAGTTCTACTTTCCTCCCTCACTTCTTTGAGAAAACTCCTTTCTAGAAAGGATCCAATTTACACAAAATCTTGCCCTCGGATCTGTGATAGAAGGTGTACCCAATAGTCTCCTTTGGGTATCCTATGAAGCAATTTCTCCGATTTGGGTTCGAGCTTATCGGTTGAAATTTCTTCACATAAGCATAGCCCCAAACTTTAAGCGAAACTTTGGTTTCTTGCCAAACCAATTCATAAGGCGCGCCTCAAGGATTTTGATGGTGCCCTATTTAACGTGAATCGGCCTTCTAAAGCATAACCCCAAAACGATAGCGGTAAATCAGTAAGAGACATCATAGATCGCACCATATCAAGTAAATCGACTGACGTTCGAACACACCATTTCGTTGTGGTGTTCGGTGGCGGAGTTGCAGACTATCCGCATTGTTTCAAGTGGACCAAACTCGAACTCAAATATTCTCCTCCACGATCAGATCGAGAAACTTTATTTTCTTTTACGATGATTTTCCACTTCACCTGAAATTCTTTGAACTTTTCAAATGTTGGACTTGTGTTTCATTAAGTAGATATACCCATATCTGCTCAAATCATCCGTGAAGGTGAGAAAATAACGATATCCGCCAGAGCCTCAACATTCATTGGACCACATACATCGTATTATGATTTCCAACAAATCTGTTTCTCTCCATAGTTCAAGAACGGTGTTTTAGTCATCTTGCCCATTAGGCACGGTTCAAGTACCAAGTGATTCATAATCAAGTGATTCCAAAAGCCCATCAGATGGAGTTTCTTCATGCTTTACCGATATGACTAAACGGCATCCACAAATAAGTTGCACTATCATTATCAACTCGCATCTTTTGGTTTCAACACTTTGAATATGTGTATCACTACTATCGAGATTCAATAAAATAGACCACTCTTCAAGGGTGCATGACCATAAAAGATATTACTCATATAAATAGAACAACCATTATTCTCGATTTAATGAATAACCGCTGCATCAAACAAGATCCGATATAATGTTCATGCTCAAGGGGCACCAAATAACAATTATTTAGGTCTAAACTAATCCCGATGGTAGATGTAGAGGTAGCTGCCCACCGATCACATCGATTTGGAACCATTTCCCGCCGCTCGTCACCTCGCCCTTAGCTAATCTTGCAATCCTAGTCCCGTTGAGGCAAATATTAGCAATAGAACCAATCAAATACAGGTGCTTCAAGCATTAGTAAGGTACACATCAATAACATGTATATCACATATACCTTTGTTCACTTTGCCATCCTTCTTATCCGCCAAATACTTGGGGGTTCCGCTTCAAAGGTCCCCGGGCTTAGGCACTTCCGGCTTAGGTCCGATTGGGTTTCTTCTCGGCACAACTTGCTTGCCGTCTTTTTTCCCCCTTCTTCCCTTTGCCCTTCTTTTGAAACTAGTGGTCTTGTTAACCATCAACACTTGATGCTCCTTCTTGATTTCTACCCCGCTTTTTAGCATCGCAAGAGCTCAGAATAGTCTTGTTCATCCCTTGCATATTATAGTTCATCACGGCTCTTGTAGCTTGGTGGCGGATTGGAGAATTTCCAATGACACTATCATCGGAAGATTTAACTCCCTTGAATCAAGGATTATTATACCGACATTTTGAGTATGTGTTCCCGGAACTATTCTCCTCCATCTTAGCTATAGAACTTATTGGAACTTCATATCTCTCAACCGGGCATTTGCTTGAAATATTAACTTCAATTCGGAACATCTCATATGCTCCATGCGTCAAAATGTCGAAGGCCTTCTAAGCGTAAAGCGGCACCCAAAACTATAAGAGTATCACTTTGCTCGCCAGCGTTTTAACGCCGTCTTCATCGAAAGAAGGCCCCACCCGCGGTTTCCGGGCGAATTTTTCGCAATGAGGATAATCTCAAAGTTTGGACCCTCCGTAATTCTACCATCATCTTTCAACTTTGCTTTCAAGGAAGATTAAATTCAACAACAACAAAGCGAGCCATCTATCTACAAACAAACATAGACAAGCAAATATATCGTACTAAGTTCATGATAAATTTGTTCAATTAATCATATTATTAAGAACTCCCACTGACAACCCATCTCAAGTGATCCAAAATCAACAAACCATTCCCCATCATCCGGAGTGGAGATTTCAAGGGCCACTTTTTCATAAAATATTAGCCATTTGGTTTTTCACCATTTTAATTTCCAAGTTAACGTTTCCGTTGCCTTTTACCCGGATTGCTGGCCTACAAGAATCCGTTTCCACGGAATTTCAAAAACCAAACATTTTGATAATTGTGGAAGTCCTTTTACCCTCGCAAGAAAGATGAAAAATAAACTCACAGCTAAAAATTGAAGAATGGACACCCGCCAAATTCCCTTTAAAGCCCATGTCCCCTAACGGGGAAACCACCCTGTACAGTTGCTTCGCCCTAAATTTTCTTTACATCCCACCAAAAAGAAACAATTCGAGGGTTTGAATTCACATTTCCAAAATTTGCCTTTGCAAAAACAAAGTTAACTCCTCATTGTTGTTAAAATTTACGTTTTCTAGGGTTAGCGAAGTTTACCCCACAAAAAACAGATAGTTCGCGTTAGTCGTTTTAACCTTTAGGCCGGGACCCGTTCAGCTAAAGTGAGAGGAGACACCCGATACCTTTGCTGGCTCGTAACGGTGCCGCCTGTAAGGTGCAATTCGGTCCGGGGCTTATCTCCAATACCCAACAAAAGACATCCGGTAAGCGATGACTTTATCCCAAAAACTCACTTGTGTTCTACCTGCATAACATCAACGAAAAACCTAGGCTCGATCCTGTGGGGAACGAAATTTAAAAAAATTCGCTGCAAGATCATGGTGATGATATAGCAAAAGAGAGGAAGGTTCCCCACCTTGAACCGGGCGGAAGCTTAGCCCGGTTGATGAGTGTACGCTTCCGATCCGACCGATCCAAGCACCAAGTAGGGGCCCAGTTCCACCGTCCCTTCGATGAATCTCCGGCCCCCATCCGGAAAGGCCCGAGATGAGTTCCCGCGACGGCTGGTGCGATGATGATTTTCTCGCAGGCCCCCAAACTCCGTGGATTACCGAGGTGGAATATGGTGGAAGGGGCACCCCAGGCAAGAACGATCCGATCAACTTGTGTTCTTTGGGGTGCCCCCCCCGATATAAAGGAGCAAGGAAGGGCCGGCCGGGGCGCCAGGGGGAGTCCCTCCCACGGAGTAGGACCTCTTTCCTATAGGATTAGGAGAAGGGGAAAGGGAGGAAGAGGGGAAGGGGGCCCCTTCCTTGTCCTATTGGACTAGGAGGGGGGGCACGGGCCCCTCCGCTCCTTCCCCTTCTCCTCTTGGCCCAGGGCCCATTAACCCCGGGGTTCCGGAACTCCGGATTCCTAAAAATGCCATTTCACCCAAATTCCATGTCCAAAATAGGCTTCCAATATATCAATTTTATGTCCGACCATTGAGACTTCGTCATGTCCGTGATCACATCCGGACTCCAACAAACCGGACATCAAAACTTATAAACCAAAAAAATTGCAACAAGGCGGACCCACGGTTCGAGAACATGTACATGACCTTAAACCATTCTCGTCAATAATTGGCCATCAACCTATGGCTCCTTCTGATTTCTACCATCTTTATTAGCATCCGAAAGCAATATTGTTCTCCTTGCATATTATAGTTCATCGAGCTTTGATAGTTGGTATCATACCTAGTTAAATTCATTCAAACATCTCTTACAGATTCAATCCGCATCTCATAACTAAGTGATTAGTTATAATGCTTGCAAGGCTTGTGATGAGTATTACCATCCATCTTGCACTATAGAACTTATTGGATCAAAACCTAATCTCGAATTTGCCACTCAACATGTAACTTCAGACACCAAGTCTCTTTATACCAAATGTACGCTTGGTAGTACCAAGTGTACTGGTAAAGCGAGTTGCATAATTTCATAGTTCGAACATGTTAGTCATGAAGAAAGCATAGCGAATACTAACGCATCAAGTGCTAAGCTTACGGATGGGTAATGTCAATCACATCAATTCTCCTAGTGATGTGATCCCATTAATAAGGACAACAATGTAATTGCTACCAATCTTAACCTTCTTTGTAAGGAGCATTAATAAGGAACTAACAAGGCCTATCTATACAAAATAGCAAAATACTTCAGTACAATTACATGATAAATTTACATTAATATCATATTAGTAAGAACTCCCACTTAAGCATCTAGGCATAGTACTGAATACCACTAACAAACCATGTCCGACATCACGTGAGATGGAGTAGTTTCAATGGTGAACATCAATGTTGATCAAATATACGGTGAGAAACCTCGCCGGCTTTTTCATTGCCAATCGGACAGCTCCTCGGATTTTTACTACTGAGAATTCGATCGTACCTCGATGTGGCACCGTCAGACGGCCAGAGCCAACACGATCACACGTTGTCTCGGCAAGAACTTCGTGCGTCCGCATACTGGTGAGACTTATTCGCAATTAGTAATCACCGCTTAATGTCGTCAATCAAAGCAAGAGGTGCAAGAAACATCCTCAATAAATGCAGATGCTATACGATGCGCCACTCTGCCTGACTGCCATGTGGGGCGTCAGATCGACCACGTCATCGGGCGCTACGCCTGATCTCCACGACTGGTGCGTGATCTATTGATTCCGACTATCGCTACCGCTTAGTGATAAAGTAAAGCAATTTCGGCTGCATTTCATACAATAGCGACAACCATAGTTTCCAGCGCGTAACTCGTTACAAAACGATCATCTCATAAATAAAATAAAGCACTTGACCATATCACATCACAACATGCCTCGCAAAACAAGTTAGCGCCTCTATTTGTTGTTGCAAATTTTACGGACTTAGGGTTAGCAAGAACGTTTTACCACGCATCAAAAACAATTTTGTCAAGTTAGTGCGTTAACCTGCATCAGAGAAGCACTTTCTTAAAATGGAAAAGCAGAAGAAGAATCACTCAAGAAAATCCTGGCCCTAAACCTCCGCGGTAATTTAATTGTTGGTGGGCTTTTAATCAAGGAAAAAGATGAACTATTGGTCGTTACAAATATTGCAAAGGGTTTACCGTTTATTAACATAGGACACTAGCCGGCTTGTTCTGATTTGCTAGTTTTCAATTCTAGCCGAGTCTGGTGCATAAGAATGTACCGTTCCCTTCTGGGCCGAAGGGAAAGTTACTGCTGGAATTATGCCTGAGCTTAAGATTAATTTTCAAAATTTTAATCTTTAATTCATTTTCAAAAAATTTAAAAAAGAAAAAACGGGAAAAAAAAAAAGGGGAAAAACCTTTTTATTGAATTTGGGTTTTCATTTTTTTCCCCAAAGAACAATTTTCCCGGGTGGGAAAAGCCCCCAACCACCCCCCAGCGCTTTCCGGGCTTGGACGTTAATCGCCCTTCAATCACCGCTTGCTATGTCCGTAGGCAATCGGCGGCGGCAACCTTTCCCGTCGCGATGCTAAGCGCCCACCGCCCGTCGACATGTGGGGCGTCGTGCGATAGAACTGCGCGCCACGCGACCTCTGATAATGGTGATTGAGTATTCAATCATGTTCCAGAAGTAAATGCCTAAAGAAAATCTTCAGCGAATCTAAGGCATGATATCGGCCATCATCTCTGCCTGGTACCATCCAAGCGGCGAACCATCACGGACCGCCGGATCTTCCTTGATCGCTCTGCAGCAACTTCCGTTGCGCCATCTAGTTCTTCGACATCGCTCGCGTGATAAAGTATAGCTTTTTCCACGGCTTATATAAAAGCGAAATGTCCGTTGATTACACGGTTACAAAAATATGGCATGGTTTGTTCTAAAAAACATAGCACCTCTGACTCTATCAATCACTTAACATTGCAAAAATGGCATTAAAGCTATGAATTGAAGAATACAATTCAACGGAAAATAACACATGGCACCTAGTTCTTCCACGCAAGTAAAAATTTAATTGATTGCATAGTGGCTTTTAGGATCATGAGAAAATGATGGAACTATTGATCGTTACGAATTCAGCTAAGTTGCAAAGGGTTAAACAACGATATGGTATTGACTTTGAGGACACTTTAGTCAGCTTGTTAAACCAGCTCCGTAACCTGTATTTCGGTCTGTCGCTATTTCTAGAATACCGAGTCTCAAAGTATAGATGCATGTAAGCGTTTGACTTCATGGTGTCAAATTGGTTTACATGAAACAATCAAGGAAATATGCCTAGAGGCAATAATAAAGTTATTATTTATCATATCATGATAAATGTTTATTTCATGCTAGAATTGTATTAACTGGAAACATAATACATGTGTGAATATATAGACAACAGATGTCACTAGTATGCCTACTGGACTAGCTTGTTAATCAAAGATGGTTATGTTTCCTCAACCGATGAACCAGAGTTGTTATTTGATAACAAGGTCACATCATTAGTTGAATGATCGATTGACATGACCCATTCCGTACTAGCACCAAGGCTTGTATGTTGCTATTGCTTCCTTCATGACTACGGCTGGTGACGATGATGATGTTCTCACGCGAGCCACTTAAACTCCGTGAAATGTACAGTGGAATATGGTGTTAAAGGGGCCTACGGTCGCAAGGATCTAGATCAACTTGTGTGTCTTTGGTCCCAGTACCATTATTGAATGATCGATGACAGGCGGCCGCTAGGAGCAGCCATGAGTGAGTTGCTTCTTGTATGACTTCTGTTCCTAGTAGATTAGATTATGGAAAAGGCAGGAAGAGGGAAACGTTGTGGCTCCCTTCCCTCTATGGATATAGGGTGCACGTGGTCTCCAAAGGCTCCTTCCTTTGTTGCTTTGAGATTAGGATTGTCACCCGAGTGGTAATCCTCGGCCTCTCGGTAAATGCCGATTTCACCAACATTCGATGTCAAAATAGGCTTCAGATATCAATTTTATGTCTCGACCATGAGACTCCTCGTCAGTTGATCACATCGGACTCAACAAACTCGAACATCAAAACTTATAAACTGATAATAAAGCAACGATGTTGTTATGCGTCCGACCTAAGGTTCGAGAACTATGTAGACATGACCAAAACCATTCCGGCTATACAATAGCGGACGGATGCCCATATTGGTTCCTACATATTCTCGAAGATCTTTATCGGTCACGCATAACAACACGTTGTTCCTTTGTCATCGGTATGTTATTTTAGAGTTTTGATGTCGGTATCAATACCTAGTACTCATTGAGCAGAGTCTAAATGGTCGACGAAATCGATATCTTCACTAACTCATTAGTTTAAATGCTTGCAAGGCTTAAGTGATGATTATTACGAGAGGCCGAGAGTTACCTCCGATTGGCTAAGGACCTAATCTGGAAAAGCCAACTCAACGTACCTGAGACCCTGGTATCCTTTATAATCACCGATAGTGGGCGCTTGGTAGTACCAAGTTCCTCTTCTACCTTTTGCATCCTACTCCTAATCATGGAGACATGTATAAGTCATGAAGAAAGGGATCCGACTACTGAGCGATCAAGTGCATAAGGATGGGTCACCTCAATCCATCATTCTCCTAATGATGTGATCCGAATCCAATGACAACATGTCTATGGTTGGAAACATAACCATCTTTGATTATGAGCTAGTCAAGTAGAGCATACTAGTGACTATATGTTTGTCTAGTATTCACCATGTATCATGTTTGGTGGATACAATTCTAGCATGAATAATAAACATTTATCGTGATAGAGAATAAAAACCTATTATTGCCTAGGGCATATTTATCGGAGAACCCTACTTATCACATCATGACCATGGTGTCTTACCGAGAAGATGAAACAACCCCGGGCAAATCACCATGAGCCTTATTTCATGTGCAAATTTTGAATAATATCCTCCTCAGGATTATTGTGCCTAGGTTCTATCCTCTCGGTTTCACGTAGAACACAGTGAGTTGGGCGAATAAGCCATCGCTTACCAGCTGTCGAAGCTTGCGTGTCGTCGTTTGTGGATGCGCCGCATCGCTCTGCTCAATCACCGCTGCATCGTATCGTCGCAGACTGGAGCGTTCGCGACGCTACCGAGCATCTGCCAGGCCACACGCTCGTCGACAGATGCGGGCCGCTTCGACCTTTATTGAATGCTGCCGCTACGCCTCTGACGAGGTTAACGAGCTGATTTGCCATCATGTGGTCATGATGGTTTGCCTCTCGCAGGAGATCTTCTTGAGCTTCGGCCGTGCAGCTGACTGAGACTTTGGCCACAGAACATCAAGCGAGGGACGCCTACTGGTTTGCAGCGGATCTTCTGGATCGACTCTGGCCAAGACTTGACTGCTAATTTTATGACGTGATGGCGAAACTTTGTTGTCTCCAGGTTATAAGACTATAAATGGAGGACACATTGATTAAACGTGCTAACAATATGGCATGGTTTCTACGTGAATCGGTGAACCTCGACACTCTAGAAGAGCACTTGCGATGAAAAATGGCATAAAGCTATGAATGAAGAATACAGGCTCCAAGGAAAATGTGCACCTAGTTCCTCCACGATGAGGTAAATTTAATTGATGCAAGTGGGTTTTAGGATCAAGAAATAGATGGAACTATTGATCGTTACAAAGCTAGGTTAGTCAAGGGTTTTAAACAGATCATGGTATTGACTATAGGACACTTTTAGTCCAGTTGTTAAGCTGCAACTATTCGGTCTATTTGTCTATTGCTATTTCTAGAAAGCTCGACGTGCCATTAAGCGTCAAGCGCGTTTCTCAGTCGAATAGAAAGTATACATGAAACAACTGAAGGAAATATGCCCTAGAGGCAATAATAAAGTTATTATTTATTTCCCATATCATGATAAATGTTTATTATTCATGCTAAATTGTATAAGGAAACATAATACATGTGGAATATATAGACAACAAGTGTCCTAGTATGCCTCTACTTGTAGCTTGTTTCAAAGATGGTTATGTTTCCTAACCATGAACAAAAGGGTTATTTGATAACAAGGTCAATCATTAGTTGAATGATCGATTGACATACCCATTGTTACTTTTCCCGATCGTTTGATGTTGCTATTGCTTCCTTCTGACTTATACATGTTCCTATGACTATAGTTATCAACTCCGTTCGGGAGGAACACTTTTTGGCTACCAACGCCAGTCTGATTTAAAGGTGCTCCGGGTGTTAAAAATTCTTGTTGGGTTGGCAAGGAAATTTGTTAAATGGGAAGGTATTCTGGGTCTCGGAAGAATCCGCCTTCGTTCGATTTAATGGTTTATTTGGGGGTTTTGTGCCGAAAAGGGGGTCTTGGATTTTGAGTCAGGATTGAAACTCAAATAATTCGGCAAATCGATATATTGATATATTGGGGAGTTAGGGAAGGTTCAGGGAAAGTGAAGATTTTGGGCGGGGAGGGTTCAGAATTATATTAGGGTTAATGGGCCTATGGGAAAAAAGAAAAAGGGCCAAAGGGTGGCCGCCTCCCTTGGTCTAGTCCGGGTGGACTAGGGAGGGTTCCTTCTCCTTCTCTCTTCCCTTTCCTTCTCTCCTACTCCTAATACATGGAAGGATCTGTTGGACTAGGAAGGGGGATCCTACTCGGTGGGAGTAGGACTCCCCATGGGCCATAGAGAGGGACCTCCTCCTCCCTCCTCCTTTATATCTGAGGGCAGGGCACCATGGACAACCAAGTTGATCCTTGAGATCGTTCATGGTGTCGTGCCCCCCTCACCATAATCCACCTCAGTCTGCTCGTTGCGGTGCTTGGGAAGCCTGCGTGATGAACATAAGTCTCTGCCCGTCGTCTTGTGAACTCTTCTCCGGAGCTTTGCTGGATCGAGGCCCAGCTGGAGCGTGTCCAGAACTTGGGCGGCCGATGCTGCGCTGGGATCGGTTTGGAATCCGAAAGGCTACTTCCTAATTGTGATGGTTCTAGTTTTGGGATCTGATTTTCATCACCATGATCTTGTTCTGAGAAATACTAGTTCTAACAGTGATTTGAAACTAGGATCTAACTGGAGCCATGTTTTGCAGTAGAAACAAGTTGAAATTGTGAACCGATATAAGTCATCTCTCAGAGCATTTCACGTTTTGAATTGTAAAGGGGCCAACCATTGAAAATCCATTAAAGTCATTTTGTGTTTATTGGTAGATGAAGGAATTCTTTGTTGACAAAAAAAAGGAACAAAATTGAAACCGATTTTTGTAAGATCAATAGCTTGCTTGTTGCTTTATATGTTTATTTTGATTGTTCCTAGAAAATTGTGTTGAAAATGTTATAAATGATGGGATTGGATCCTGAGGTTTATCCTCAATCAAAGTAGGTCGACCTATCAGGGCGTTATGAGCTTTGGCTGCTCAAAGCTACTTGATGTTTTGTGCACCCATGGCTTGAAGACTTCAAGATGTTTTGAACATCATGGACCAATGGATGTTCCGAGGAAAATTTCAACAAATCCGGTTGGAGATAGATTCAACAATTCTATAAGCTAAAAGATGGGGAGAATCCCACTAGTGAGATGTGCTCAGTTTTAGGTCACAATCGCTTGAATCGTGGGAATCTTCCGGTAAATAGTGATTGGAATTTCTATCCCATCAGGTTAGTAGAATTTGTGATGAACTATAGTATGCAAGGGATGATAAAATGGGAGTTTTTCATGATGATGAAATCATGAAGGTAGAAATCAAAAAGAACATCAAGTGTTGATGGTTAACAAACCAATTTCAAAAAGGGCAAAGGGATAGAAGGAACCAAAAGACGGCAAGCAAGTTTTCTCAATTGAAAACCCAAATCGGACCAACCGGACTAAGTGCTTTTTGCAAAGGACTTCCGGAAGCGAAGGGCCCAGTATTTGGCGGTAAAAGGATCAAAGGAACAAAAGGATATTTGATATAATGTTATTGATGTGTTTATGTGTTTATGCAATCGTTATTTTAAATGGTTTTTGTAAAAGTGTCTAAACGGGATTGCGAATAAAAAAACGTTTGGGTGAATGATGTGTTTTGAAATATTTCAAATTGAATGTATCTAATCCCATATTTGGGATTGTGTTGAACCTAAATAAATGTTATTTGGGTTTGGGAGCAGAATTGATTTGAGATTCCCTTTGGGCCCCAAGGGGCAATATGGGGGAAAGGAGAGGGGTAGGGTTTTTATTTGTTTTAATGTTAATTTAAATGGGCCCCAAATAAGGTTCGGGTAAAAAAGGAAAGAAGGGAAAAAAAAAGTTAAAAGGGGTTTTTAAGGCAGGGGTTTTTTCACATTTTTCGTTGGGGTTAACTTAAAAAAGATTGTTTGGTTAATAAAGATTTAATGAAATTATTAAAATGAAAAAGTTTTAATTATAAAAAATTTTAAAAAATGTTTGGATTAAAAGGATAAAATTCAAAACCACCAAAGGAAAAATGAAAGTTTCAAATTAACCATAGTTGAAAACAGATGTTTTACCGATTTACCTATTTTGGGGCATGCAACCAGGTTTAGTAAAGGCATTAAAGTCGTAATATTGAAGGTGGTTTAAAAACCAAAGTTGTAATTAAATTTGGAGTTATGTTAGTGAAAAATTTTTGATGTAACCAATTGATATCATTTATAGAATAAAAAATTGTGGGCAACTCAATCAAATCCAAGGCAAAATTCTTGTAAATGGACCTTCTGGTTTCCTTCAAAAATGATTTGGGAAAATTAGAACTTGATGATAATTACTTTCCTTTGAGGTTCCTAATTTTGGCAAAATTGTGAAGTAGATGGATTTAATCGACAAGTTACTATGAACCTCTGGTAAAAAGTGAATCCCAAGAGTGGTGGTAATCCTTTTTGATTGAATGTAATTTCTAAATGAGGGAAGTTTCGGAAATGGTTGAGGGAGATTGATGAATTATGTTAAAAAGTTATTGGTGGATTGATGATGGAGAAGAAAAATAAAGGATCTTCAAAAGGCGGAAGGGGTTACTATCTACAAAGCTTTCAAAAAGGTTTTTGACAAAGTTCAAGATGTTGAATACAATGAGATTTTCTCCCTATCGATGCTAAAGTTCAATCATTAAATGCCGATTTTATAAATCGGCAAATGGATAAACAAATGCATTCCTTAATGGGTTATTAAAAAGAGTTGTATGTGAACCAAAAGGTTTTTTCGATCCTAAAGGTGTTAACAAAATTGCATCTATGGGGGCAAGTATCTCGGAGTTGGAAAATTTTATAAGTTGATCAAAGCATATAGTTTTTAGATTCGGTAACTGTATTTACTAGAAAGTGAGTGGGGCCTAAAATTCGATAAGTTATGTGAATGACATATTGTAGATCGGAAATAATGTAGAATTATTAAAGCATAAAGTGTTTGAAAGAGTTTTTCAAAAAAGACCTCGGTGAATGCTTACATATTGAGCATTAAGATCTTAGAGATGATCAAGATGTTGATAAGTTTTTCAATGAGTACATACCTTGACAAGATTTTGAAGTAGTTCAAAATGGAATAGTCAGAAAGAGTTCTTGCCTATGTTAAGGTGTGAAATTGATAAGACTCAAAAACCCGACCCAGGCGAAGATAGAAAAGAGTGAAAGTCATTCCCTATGACGGCCATAGGTTCTATAAAGTGTGCCATCTTTGTGTCCAAATCTATTATACCCGCTAAGTTTGGCAAGGGGTACAATAGTGATCTAGGTAGATCCTGGACAGGGTCAAAATTATCCTTAGTGGAATAAGGATATGTTTTCGATTATGGAAGTGACAAAGGTTAGTAATAAGGGTTACGCAATGCAAGTTTTGACACCGATCTGGATGACTCTAAGTCTTGATCTAGATACATATTGAAAGTGGGAGCAATTAGCTAGAGTAGCTCCGTGCGAGCATTGTAGACATAGAATATTTGCAAAATACATACGGCTCGAATGTACAGGACCGTTGACTAAGATTTTCTCACAAGCAAAACATGATCACACCTTAGTACTCTTTGGGTGTTAATCACATAGCGATGTGAACTAGATTCTGAATCTAGTAAACCCTTTTGGGTGTTGGTCACATGGCGATGTGAACTATGGTGTTAATCACATGATGATGTGAAATATCGATGTTAATCACATGGTGATGTGATCTAGATTATTGACTCTAGTGCAAGTGGGAGGCTGAAGGAAATATGCCTAGAGGCAATAATAAAGTTATTATTTATTTCCTCATATCATGATAAATGTTTATTATTCATGCTAGAATTGTATTAAGGAAACATAATACATGTGTGAATATATAGACAAAGCAGTGTCACTAGTATGCCTCTACTTGACTAGCTTGTTAATCAAAGATGGTTATGTTTCTAACCATGAACAAGGAGTTGTTATTTGATTAACAAGGTCACATCATTAGTTGAATGATCTGATTGACATGACCCATTCCGTTAGCTTAGCACCACGATCGTTTAGTATGTTGCTATTGCTTCCTTCATGACTTATACATGTTCCTATGACTATGAGATTATGCAACTCCGTTTGGGAGGAACACTTTTGTGCTACCAAGCGTCCTGGCGAATGGCTGGGTGATTATAAAGGTGCTCTCTGGTGTCTCCAAAGGTACTTGTTGGTTGGCGTATTTGAGATTAGGATTTGTCACTCGAATGTCGGAGAGGTATCTCTGGCCCTCTCGGTAATGCACATCACTTAAGCTTTGCAAGCATTGCAACTAATGAGTTAGTTGCGAGATGATGTATTCTGAGCGAGTAAAAGACTTGCGATAGCGAGATTGAACTAGGTATTGGATACCGACGATCGAATCTTGGGCAAGTAACATACCGATGACAAAGGAACAAGCGTATGTTGTTATGCGGATCGACCGATAAAGATCTTACGTAGAATATGTAGGAACCAATATGGGCATCAGGTCCGCTATTGGTTATTGACGAAGGCGTGTCTCGGTCATGTCTACATTGTTCTCGAACCGTGAGGTCCGCGCGCAAGGTTTGATGTGATTATATTATGGGTTTATGAGTTTTGATGTACGAAGGAGTTAGAGTCCCGGATGAGATCGGGGACATGACGAGAGTCTCAAAATGGTCGAGGCGTAAAGATCGATATATTGGGCGACTATATTCGGAGTTCGGAAGGTTCGAGTGATTGGTATTTTTGATGCGGAGAGTTACGAATTCGTATTGGGCCTTAATGGGCCATACGGGAAAGAAGAAAAAGGGCCAAAGGGTGGCCCGCCCTCCCTTGGTCTAGTCCGATTGGACTGGGAGGCGCCCCTTCCTTCCTTCTCCTTCTCTTCCCTTCCTTCTCTCCTACTCCTAATACATGGAAGGACTACTAGTTGGACTAGGAAGGGAATCCTACTCCCGGTGGAGTAGGACTCCCTCATGGGCTCATAGAAGGCGCCTCCTCCTCCCTCCCTCCTTTATATCTGGGGAGGGCACCCCATGGACACCAAGTTGATCCTTGAGATCGTTCCTTAGCGTGTCGGTGCCCCCTCCACCATAATCCACCTCGGTCATATCGTTGCGTGCTTAGGCGAAGCCCGTGATAGAACATCAAGATCGTCCGCCCGCGTCGGGAACTCTCTCCCGGGCTTTCGGATCGGAGCCGAGGCGCAAGAGCTGTCGTGTCAAGAACTTGGGGGAAGGGCGGGATCGGTTGGATCGCGAGGAAAACGCGACTACTTCCTCTACGGGATCGCTTCGCCCGGTCCGATCGAGACAACCTC